>JABMIG010000236.1:142500-185706 GCA_013187285.1 Cyclotella cryptica
TTGTAAATAGCAAAGATACCTATAATTTTTAGCATTGAGGCTTCCCTAAGTTCGGAGCATACAATCCTCTCCATTGGTATTGAACACTTTATGCAGGATCATCCATGCTGAGTTCTCCACATTGATCTGGGCATTTCATGGCATTTGTGAGCATCCTCAATCTGGAACAGTATTCTCATCTTCACTGCTGTTCACATGTTGGTTAATTCTCAAGTCATCAATCTCCAAGCTGTGCTCCTTCTCTTCACTCCGCAAGCTTTCTTTGCTTTGGCTCTGTGAGCCCAGCACTGTGGCTCTTTAAGCTCTTATTTGTGGATCTTTTTGCCTGCTCCATGAGCCTCTTCTTTGCCAGCTCTGTGAGCTCCCTCTCAAGTCTATGGCTTCTTCAATTTTTATGGTGGATTGTTAGGGTTAGGTAAGGGTTAGTGAGCTCCCTCTCAAGTCTATGGATTCTTCAATTTTTATGGTGGATTGTTGAGTATTGCCTCCACCCTACCCTGCTTCACTTTTTGCCACCATTGCAGCAACCTGTTCTCTTCTTCATCTTTCATATTGGTTCTGCATGATGTGGATCCTCTGGCTTGACTCCATCCTTTGGTGGCTTCCCATTCATGCCATCAGCTCCGCCTCGACATTCTACCTTGCACTTGCCAATGAGCTCTCTCTCTTTTGCTCTTCTCTTGGAAAACACTCTGGCTGATTGTTGGTTCCCTTCATTGTTCTGGCATCATGGTCACCGCTTCTGTTCCTCTCCAAGCAACGCCACCCACCCAAGCTCATATAGACCAACTTTTTCTGTCTGCCTGAACTGGACTAGTGGCAGAGATAAAAAATTCCAACCTGATGGCAATAAGCTCCTTCATGATATATGTGACTTTTGGAATAACATAAATGTAGATTTTATTTTTTAGATCTAAATTGACAATGTAAAAAAGGCTGCCACCAGTATTTTGATCTCTAATCCCCACATTTTGGTTTTAGATGGGCCAGGTCTATAGACTGAGATGTGGGGGGGGTCTACAAATGGCTACTGCCAGATACTGGAGGGATGACATCACTAACATAGATACTGGTTATGACCCTTTTTTTGAGTCCACAGGAGACAAAAAACTACCCTTGGGTGAAATCCCCCGAAACCAACCAGTGCAATGATTTTTCAAGAAAAACCATGGTAAGAAATTGGTCTACTGGAGCAATATGCCAGATAATCACCAGGGTTACAAATTACTGGACAGCAGTAGTCTATCTAGTCTAGAACAGTAGTACTAGTATGTAGTAGTTAAATTGATGCTGTGTAAGTTGGCGGTGTTTATGGCTTTAGTTTATCTGCTAGAGTTAAGGGGTGGCTTCTTCCAGAGCCCTGGCCTGTGTGATTTGGGTTTTGCCTTTCAGCTCGATGGGGAGAGATGAAATGGAAGGTAGTGGTGGTGGTGCATCCATCATAGAAGTAGTGCAATCTGTACTGTGCATTTAACAATTAATTACCTGCAAACATACACTTAGTTGTGTGGTCCCTGGGATGTGCTGGTTCAAGATGTAGTGACATGGGGGAATACTTCCTCTGCTGTGAAATAAATTGGGCTACGAATCCTTTGTATGATTGGGAAGTGAGTACAAGAGGATTTGCAGTCAATGTAAAATGAATTGTTGTTGCCATTGACTCTGCAGTATAGTTGTGGGAGAGATAGTGGTGATGTTGGACAATCAGTAAACCCTGTGGATGGGGCTAGTGATGTTGATGATGTTGATACCGGTTGATTTATGTGATGCAGTTGATGCAGAGATGATGGCCAATCCGATCTATGAGACAATGGACAAAGTTTGAGATGGTTGGGCATAGGGCATAATGCAAGGTTTTTGAATGGTTGGGAATGGTTGATGATTGTGGACATGGGGAGGGGATGGAGACTTGAGGTTTTAGATTGGAAAATAGTAGTAGGCTACATACATACACAAACTAGACCACAATATACTCAGGAATTCACCCTTTGAAGTGGGGCAGACAAAAAAATTATCTATCCGACAAGGGAAATGATGGAAGAATAGCTATCAAACCATTGATCTGAGAGATAAACTATTGGCTGCATCCAAATCAGCATTAAAAACTGGGCTAGTGGAGCTGTTCTCACTACTATTGGTGACCAGGTGGTTAATCAGGCATCATTGACAGACAGCATTGGCGCACTTGAATTGGTTAACACAATTTTCTGCCTAGGGTTGCTGGAATAGTCGAGAAAAGTACTCGTGGAAAAAGAAATTTTTCTATAGCAGCGGAGTAGTCTTTGAAAGTACAGTAAAGTCGGATCCTTCTGGGAGTTGAACTCCAGTAGGACTACGAGAGATGACACATTCACAAGATCAGCCACCAACAATAACTAGATATGACATCATGAATGCAAGGCAAAGACTAGAAAAGCAGCAGAGGAATCAGAAGGAGAAGCTGACAGGCAACATGGTGGCAGCGAAGTGACTCCAAGAGGAAAAGGAGGCAAAGGAGAAACAAGACATGGAAGAGCAAAAGAAGGCACAAGATGCAGAGAGGAAACAACAGGAAGAAGAAGTCAAAACAAGAAGGGCTGCAGCAGCAAAGGAAGGAGAGAAGAGAGCAATGGAGGAAACAGATGTGGAGAAGGCGGACAATGGAGGTAGATTTGGTGAATGAAGAAGATACCAACAAGCACCTCTGAGAAATTAACCAAAGTATAGACACAAGGGTATATTTGAAGAGATGACCAACCCAATGTTTGATGTTGATGAGGAAGTGAGCGTATCAAGGTCACTGGCAAAGAAGAAGAAAAAGAAAGACAAATCAAGGAAAAAAAAGAAAAAAGATGCAGGGAGTACATCAGGAGTGGAGTCAGTTCTGAAAGTGGGGAAGTACTTGACAGGCGCAGCAGAAGAAAAGAAAAGGAAGGAAGAAGAAGAAACAGACAGAGTGGGATAAGCATGAGAGGCATCAAAGGAAAAAACTAAAGAATACGAAGAAAGACAGCAGAAGAGAGAAGTGCACAAGTACTAGTATAGAAGGAACATAGTGGAATGCTCCTGTGTCTGTACAGAGGAGGATGAGCAGCAGAGGCACAACAAGCTTCTGGGTATGGTTAGAATTGTTTTGAAGAATATGCAACAGGTGGACGAGTGTGTCTGTTTGGAACCAGTGGAGGTAGGAGAGGCCAAGAAGATCTGGGATCCTAATGCAGTACCATATGATTACACTGACTTGGGGAACTATGTTATGCCATCCAGCAGAATGATCACTTTTGCCATGAAAAAGTCAAAAAGTGGCAACAGAAGAAGGATGGGGAGAGTGGAGACAAGGAGGATCTTGTAATGCCGGAGATCTATTTCACAATCTCCTTTTCCAATGAAAAAGAACCTCATAATATCATGGACACAGTGGCTGGAGAGTGAGGAAAGGTTGGAGGGAAGAAGCTTTATATTGAAAAAATATCATCCTTCAACATGATGTCGACAGTTAATGTGTTCCATCTGTGCAATGACAACACTCGGGAGACAATCTTGGAAGAGTTTCAGAGAATCTTAGGGGAGGCAAAAAGGATCATGGAGTGACAGGAGGTTGATGGTTAAATGCAGTATGTGTGGAAAGACCTTCCTCAGATGAATGCAAGGAGGCTGATGCCAAAGTTAATCAGGCAGGATACCAAGTTATTCCAGGGATGGACTGGTAGGCAGAATGAGTTAGGGAAGACAATAACAATTGAGATGGACCAGGGAGATATATAAATGAGTCAGTATTTTATGGAGATAGCAAAGAACAAACTGTATTTTGTGGAGATAGCAAAGAACAAATGGCTCTCCCAGAAGTAATGGGGATACAAGGTGAGGTGACGGCAGTACTTGACAACCGCCTGAAGAAGAAGGGACAGCATCAAACTCAACATAAAGTAGATATGGCAGCGGTTGCCTCATATATCATATGTACGCGGATAGATGGGATCAGCAGAATGCTGGACCTAGACAAGCAAGTGAGGTTTTATTCAGTGTCAGACCCAAACAAGGTGGTGGGTCATGTCACTCTGAGATGGCTGATGTACCAAGAGATCAAGATGTCAGATGGAGGAATATGAAGGATGCTGCGTGGTATAGTGATGTGTCGGATGATAATATGGTTGACATAAGTAAACAGGAGAAAATGTCGTTTGCGAACAAACAAGCTTTGGATGAGCTTCACTGTGATCTTCCTTCAAATCGATACATCAAAAAAGGGCAACTACATGGGATCCCCAGATGCAGAAACCTTTCAGGTCAGGCGGAAGTCAAAGGAGTTGGATATGGACTGGACAGAAGGAGGGACCAATGATTATGTGAACCTGTCTCCGGCAGAGTTGATTGCCATGTGACAGTGGGTTCACCACCCAACTCAGAACGGTCCTGTTTGGGACATGGTGCAGAGGTGGGAGAGTATGACAGCAGCTCTTCTTGTTCTTACTCGGAGGATTCCAATAGTAACTCCACTGTGGAGTTAGTAACTCGGAAGAACACCACAGATTCTAGTGAGGTGTTTGCATTGATGAGACGGGGACGGTGGACACCAAAGGGCTAACGGATGAGAAGTCAGTCAGTCATGAAGAATTATTGGACTTTAGGTCGGCAGCCGACAAAGAAGTACTGACAGCGGCTGGTGTGGAAGAATCAATATTAAGAATACATGGCAGTGCACTGGGCTCTAAACTGGAGAGAGTTTGTAGATTAATATATGAGAATTTGAATGGGTTGAACTCTAGACTGGGTGACAATGAAAAATTGGAGAAGGCAAGACAACTCAATCATGATCTGGAGGTGGATGTGGCTTGCTACAATGAGCACAGGCTCAACTTAATGCATAGGGATATTAGGAATGAGTTCTTGCAGCCGTTCCAAGGCAGAGAGGCTGACATTTGCACAGTAGTGGCGCACAACAAGCACGAGGGTAGAGAAGTTGTCAGAGTGCAAGAGGAGGGCACAGCCATGGTGCTGTTTGGGAACTTAATTGAGAAATTTGATATGGAAGAGTTACGAAGAGATGAATCCGGTCTGGGGAGATGGGCCATGATGAGTTTCAGAGGTGAAAGCGGCCTGCTTCCCAGGATAGTTTGCAGCTATTATCCTTGATACAATAACAATCAAGTCTCGAGGAGCAGCACAGGCTGTATTTCCTCACCAAGGAAAATGATGATACGTTTCCCCGGACCAGGATTAGAGATGACCTAATACGGCGGCTGAAGGCTTAGAGAGAGAAGGGAGACAGGCTAAATGTGTGTATGGATACAAATGAGCTTATATACATGATAACAGAGAATCATGGGTTAGGAATTGATAGGTACTGGGGGAATTCAAAGGGCAGCAGATTGGAGCGACCTACTTTAGAGGATGACATCCCATAGACACTGTATGAGCCACACGAGATGTAGAGTTGGTCGGAGCATGTGCAATTCCGGCAGGTTTTGGTGTTGGTGACCATAGGATGTTTATCCAAAGTAGGGATGACACTGCCAAGGATGGTGCAGACACCATCACGCAGACTGAACAACAAGATTCCAAAAATTGCTGACCAATACAATATCATCCTTGAGAAAAGTCTTGTGGGCCACAGGATGAACACAAGACTCCTCAAAGCCAGTAATGGAAGTAGGACATTGGAGGAGACAAAGATGCGTTGGAGGCAATAGATGATTGAGGCCTTCAATATGAAAGGAATGTGGAGAAGAAATGTATGAAGATCAAGTCGGAGTGCATACCTTTCTCAAAAGAGGCCACAGTGTGGATCCGTAGACACCAGGTTTATCAGTCCTTGATATAGTATTGGAGGGGTGAGATTAGGAATAGAGCAACTTGAGGAGGACAGCGCAATGGTGTGGCATTGAGAGACCTATTCAGCTCTGGAGATGGGAGATGTAGAAAAGACTGCAGGTGTGTGACCGGCAGCGCGAGCACTTTTGTAAACATGGTCACTCTTACAGGCAGAAGCATTACTTACAGAAGAGGCTCTCCATAGCTTGGAAGAAGAAAAATGCAGAGACAGAGCAGAAGATTCTGGAAATTATTTGTTGAGAAAAGGAAAGAGCCTTTTGATGGCATCTCAACTACTCAATGTCTTGTCAGAGAGGCTGCAGTGTAAGGATGGTACAAATAACACAAGAAGATGGGTCTATTTGAGAAGCCACATCCCAACAATCTGTGAATGATGCTATATGGGACAATATTCACGACCAATGGTTTCATTTAGCGGAGCAAGTGCCAATATGCAAAGGCAGATTCCGCGGAGACTTCGGGTATGTGGCCAACACCTCTGTGTCCTGGGAGGTGTTGGAAGGGGTTTATGAGTACCAGGAAGGTACTGATGAAGGTACAAAGGACCTGTTTGAAGAAATTGCTCGGATGCGTAATGTGGTACAAAAAAACCTTGGTCAGCACAACTTTCAGCAAGGAGAGATGGAAGCAGAGATAGAGGAAAGCAAAGGAGAAACCTCTTCTTCCGAGTCAGGGCTGCACTTTGACACTACATAGCCGGCATGAACTTGGACGTGGTGTCACAACATGACTCTCTGAAGGTTGCCCTCTGCAACAAATGAGGCATATTGCTGGAGAAATGGGGTCAAGGATTATTGTGCATTCTTGAAAAGGTGCCTGGGTGATGTGTAATTGAAAAGCTGAGGTCGATCATTCTAATGGAAGCAGATTTCAATCCTAATAACAAGGAGATATTTGGTGTCAACATGATGCGGAATATCCAACGGCATGGTTTAATGATGGAAGAGATTTTCAGGGAAGTTGGCAAGACAGCTGAAGATGGTGGGTTAGCGAAGGTCCTCTTCTATGACATTGTGAGACAGAGCCTCCTGGCAGCAGCTATCAGTTTGGTTGATGTAGCAAACTGCTATGACAGCATTGCACATGCAATTGCATTAAATTTTCCAGGCATGTGACGTTCCATTGGAAGGAGTCCAGGCAATGTCGTCAGCTATTCAAAATATGAAGTACTTCCTCTGGACAGCATATAGGGATTCAAAGGAGTTTCGAGGCTCTAAGCTTGAGATGAAGTACCAAGGCTTGTGTCAGGGAAATGGGGCTGCTCCGGCAGGGTGGACGGTCATCAGCATTACTATTCTGAAGGCCCAGAAAAGGAAAGGACACACTTTTATGTGCCCAATCAGCAATGCCATCACAGAGCTATCGGCAATATTTTATGTTGATGACTGTGACTTGCTACACATTGATATGTCATTCAATAACAGTGCCTTCACAACATTCGAGAAGATGCAGGATAGTGTGTCCAACTGGGGTAGGCTTCTGATTGCCACAAGGGGGTCATACAAACCTCAGAAATGTTTCTTCTACTTGATATACTTTAAATGGACTAAGAATGGAAAGTGGTCTTACAACAACAACCATCATAAACGAGAGTGTGCTATGGCGGTTCCAATGCCAGATGGATTGGTACAGAAGATTGACCACCCAGTAGCAATGGCAAAGGAGATATTGGGTGTTTGGACTTCTCCGGACGGATGCGCGGTGGGTGCATTAGTGGCAACGAAGGTAAAAGTGCAGGAGTGAGTTAGCAGAGCAAAGGAAGGTATGCTGAAGAGGAGCGTTGTCTGGTTCATGTTGGACTGCCAGTTTTGGCCAAGAGTGGGGTATGGATTGTGCTGCAACGTGGCAAGGCATTCAGAGCTGGAAAAGTGCCTATCGAAACAGCACTATGAGATACTCCCAAAAGACAGAGTCATCTGCTCCCCACCAGCAGCAATCTGACAGCTGGGAAAAGGGTTTTATGGAATAGGTTGCCCACACCCTGGAATAGAATGCCTTATTGCACAAATTGGCAAGCTCCTAATGCATTTTGGTTGTCCTTCCAGTAATGGAGCAAAACTCCAGGTATCCTTCTGGCAGTTGATAGTAGAATTGGGCATGTCTGATTGGCCTTTTCAGTGCAGCTTTGTGAAATATAATAAGCATGTTGCATGGTGCTGGCTTGTTTCAATCTGGGAAAACTGCGAGCTATATGGGGTTTGGATAGTTGTCAATGACACTCCACTAGAGCTACCACGGGAGCGCGACAGGTGGTTGATGCAGGAGTTTATTTGAGTGGGCTATTCTGGGGATGACCTCCTGCAGCTAAACAGAGTATGGTTGCATCAGCAGGTCCTATTCCTCTCTGACATAGTTGGGGCATCTGGCAGAGGTTTGGATGATACCTTAGAACCCGGCTGGAGTCCGAAAATTGGTCTCAGCTTAAGTTCCCAATTGAAAAGCCGACAACCTCATCCGGTTGATGGATCTACGGGCAGCAAGGAAGGCGCAACAGATCAGAGAGGAGGGGTCAATGCAATGGAGCCAAGACAGATCTGAGCGGAGTGGTAGATACTTTAGACATCCTGCACAGACAGGAAATAACGGCTTTCATTAGCCGGTACTAACCAGGAGTAATCCTGGAAGGAGAGAGAGACTCTCTCTCAGGTGGCCCCTGGCTGCAGCGCTGTTGGCTTTAGGTTCTCGGCGTATGACAACTCCCTAATTAGAGGTTGAAGTGTCTGGGTAGATAATAACAATTACCTAATGTCTTAAGTTGTTCTGTCCTTAATGGATGGGGCCTATTATTTATCGTTTGGTCTGCCAGGAAGGAGGTGAAATAAGACGAGGGTGGCCTCACATTTTGGCCATACCTCTAGAGAAGTACCGTTTATCACGGTCTTTAGGATCCCACAGATTATAAGATATGCTTTGCCGATTTTGCTGACATTTGTATTTTTCAGCTAGTAAAACGACCCTGCACGTTCTAAGCCCTTTATGGTTAGACTCACCTTTCTGACAGCAACACGCCCATGTGGTTCACTCCCTGTGATTCCACATGGTTGCCGAGAAACTTCCGATGCCGAGAAAGTCACCAAACATCTCAAGCACATGGTGGACGGGTGAACAGCATGTTGAAGCAAGAGAAGTGAAATTGCAAGATATGGTACAATAAGGCTACCTCGAAGTAAGTAGGAAAGATACTATTGTTTTTTCTCGTGCTGGCAGCGCTAGCTTTGCAAAGATTATAAGAAATTTTTGAAGATCTTTGACATTTTCGGGATCCCAAACACCGTGACATACGGTAGTTAGTGTCAGGCCAACAGTAGGCAATAACCCCCAAAAGCAAATGTGGTGGGCATGCCGGACAAGCCATGTCATCCGTCCTACACAGTAGATAGTTGACCTCTCTCTAGAGAGAGAGAGTTGACCTCTCTAGAGAGAGAGTTGACCACTTTTGACGAAGATAGACAAAATAATTGCAGACTCGTTGGATGTGGAAGACATACCACAGAGGGCTCAGACTTACACATTGGCCGGCTTGTTGGCAAACTTTTGCAGCTTGTAGCAGGGCTATCAAAGTCTGCCACAGCCTTCAGACTGCCAAGTGTTGTGGTGATCAGTCTCGCCACCCCCGCCCGCCTTCCGGTTACTAGTTTTTCATGGGATTTTCTTCGGGAACCAGGATATGGCCAAGAATCTTTAGAATGGTCGCAGCAAAAAAAAATAACACAGCGAATCTGGTCGAATCTTCCTTCTAGACGCAACACGGTTATGCGTCGGCTGTCAGCTGACAGCATTGGTCTCAAATTTCTCACCTCACGACAGACATGAAGAGTGTACGGACCATCGCAATAACGGCTAGCCTGTTGACTATTTGCTTTGGAGTATCGTATTTTGTCTTGCCATGCAATAATTTGAGAGGAAGCAATAACGATGTTATGATTAAAGCGGCCGAGATGTCAGAGGAGGATTTGGTTGCTGCGCAAAAATCCAATTATGGCAACTCGGACGATTATGACGCGCATGTCGATCCTGAACCATTTGGTTATGAAGACAACATCGATGAAGACCAACTACAAGCCTACAATCTTAGTCCCTTCGAGGAACACTGGCCTGGATATCATATCGATCCGTGGATGTATAAAGCAGTGACTTGGTATCCGCCAAAAGATAAGGAAGTCTGTCTGGTGCATGTGGGGAAGGTGAGCGAGGTAGTTTTGTGTGGAAGACGGACCTTTTTTGTGTGTTTAGCTATTATCTCAATTACTTTGCCTCTTGCTTCATCAGTCTGCCGGATACACTGTTGCCTGCGCACTTGGCTTCCCTTCGCCTGGCTGCCCAGAAGAGAAGGAAACTCTGGGAGTCCTCCCCAAATATACCACCAAGTGGTTCCATGCAGGCCTGTACGACTGTTTTGATGACTCGGCATTTTATTTCTTCGTAGTGCGCAATCCTTTAGATCGTGCCGTCTCAGCATTTAATTACGGCAAACCTACTACTTGGGAGAGGGCAAGGAACAGTAGTGAAGCTTACTATAAAAGAGTGAAGGCCCTTTACTTCGATTGTTTTGATACAATCGAGCAATTGGCAGCTGACGGCCTGGCAGCTAATGGAAATGCCACTGCCACATGTAGACTTCGTGCATCTCAGGCTGTTGAAGGATCCACACGATTTGAAAATCATTTATACTACAACTATCAATATCATTTGGAGGCAGTGCCCCAAGATGCCCGTATCATCACCATACGTACAGAACACCTCATCGATGATTGGAACACTGCGGAATTTACTGTGGGTGGAGAAAAGAATGTATTGGGCGAAGATCAGACGTTAATTCCACGTATTAATGTCAATGATTCTACCGACAAGGAAAAGTACCTTAGTGATGAATCAAGAGTATTGATATGTGAGAAGTTGTGTAATGAGATACAAGTGTACAAACAAATTTTGAAGGTTTCTGTCAACTTGATCGAGGAGCAAATAGAGGAATCCCTTTCAGAGTTGAAACTCAGCTGTCCCAATGAAGCTGAGGCTCAGTCGTGTGGAATTCCCTTGCCTGACATTACAGAAAAGCTGCTGGACAATCGAGGGTATGACAATGGAACATTGATAAGTGAATATAGTGGAAATATTTCTGTTGGGAGAACTTTGCACTGAGCTCCCCCAGGTATGTAGGATAGATTGAGTTCCTTTGAGCATAGTACAGAGATAACAACAAATAGTCCTTGATTTCCAGAGATTTTAACACATGAATCAAGATAATCTTTTTGTATGAAAACGTTCAATATTTTGTTAGGTGATAATATTTTTTAAGCTTGTACAGCAAGGCAACTCAATGGTTGGTTATAAATTTGATTTCACAGAAACTTTACACATCACCATGATTGGCATCAACTGGTCTACAAAAAAACAATTTGTACCATGAGAAAACGTTTGGTCAAATCATATCTCTGAAGGTTGCAATTGTTTAGTTGGATCTTCTCATAACAACACACCGGTGAAAGTTGTTTCAAGGATGATAGAAGCTGAAGTTTCATCCTTGGTCATGTCATTATATGGAGTCTTATCAATCTCCAATACATGTGTCAAGTTTGATACATCATCTTTTTGATGTGAACTGTTTTGACAGGGACATCAGATTTGTCAATAAATTTGTCCATCTGTATTAGCCTGAAACACTACAATTGCAAATTCTTCAGTGAACACACTGTGTTGTATCGTTCTCATACGCAGCAAAAAGGGACAGAAGAAGAATTTGGTTATGTTCACAACAATTATCACAGATTTCTTCTTGCTCAGATCAATGTAAAAAATATTTGCTGGTGTATGACCAACACAGTGCATTTTGGGTAGATTTTTCTAGGAAGAGATTTCAGTGAGCAATCAAAAAATGTGTTGAGTATCTATGCCTTGCAATCTTGTTCAGTTACAATAGCTCCAGTCATCATTATCACAGCCTTCACTTGTCAGCATTGCATTCATTCAATAAGGTTCACCTATCGGTAGCAATACAACACCAACATTGCCGTGTTCTGTTGCAAATTTCATTGTGTGCATTGTCTGGCTGCATGGACAAGCTCTTCTTCCTCACTATAGTGTCAACTGGCCCTGTCCTATTATTCAACTCCACATTCAAATGACAAACTAAAGCAAGCCCACTCAAAGTCATGCCTTGATACTTGTACGCCCATTTTTATCCTTGATGAAGCAATAGTCAACATGGCAATACAGATAGAATTCAATTCCACAAACATTGACTAGTTACCATGAATTGTCAGAAATGAATTCGTTTTTACAACTTTCTGAACTCTACAACACAATGGATACCGCACATCCAAGTGATATTATACCTGTCTTCTTTTGGAGTTAGTTGACAAATTAACACTGCTGTGTTCATGTGCAATGCATGTTCCCATACTGAGAAGATATCTATACATTAAAATTCTTTTGATGCTCAACATAACGTTACATCAACGTGAATGGCACCACTCTTTGCTTTAAGCAGCCTCATCATTGCATGATGGATGAATCAAGGCACTCTCTGCTGTCCCTTTTTATAAACCCTCATTGACATGAACAGTTGAAAGCCGTATTTCTTTGTCCTTCTATATAATCATTTCCACTACCAACAAACTGCATTCACCATATCGTGTTCTTGGTGGATGGTTAACAAGCTTTATGCAATTGATGCCCCATATAGAACTTCTGACAAACATAACAGAAATCCCATCTAAATCAGTTGTAAGATACAAAAACAAAAGGCTGTCTTGTCTCACTTCTACTCCGTAAAGAGTCATTTCCCATTAACAAAGTTCAATGTCAGATTTTGAAACTTCAAATATGACATCAGCATTGAGATGATCATTTCAATGAGGAATCATTGAGATGATCATTTCAATGAGGAATGAACATGATCTGACCTAAATACAACTGCACCATATGGAAACTTTCATGCGAGCACCTCCCACAGCACTGCCCAAGTCTGCAAGATGCCAGCCAGATCTGTCAAGTTCCAATGACACACCTATTCTTGAGCTTGACTGTGATGTCTTCAATACAATAAGTGTTGCTGTGTGTGGATTCTATGTTTGCTTTGGATTCACTGTACTCATTGCAATATACCAATGCATATGTGTGCCTTCAATTCTGTATTGTGTGTACTGCTAACTTCAGAAAGTACTCAGTTGAACTATATGTGTAGTTTTGAAACGTTTTCAATGGAACTGAGCTGTGTGTAACTGCAAGTTTGGATTCATTCTTTGAGTGATAACAATGTTTCACATCTCCTTCATAACAAAAGGTAGCATTGTAAAAACTAGAACCCTCTTCTTAGGTGACTTCCTTGCTCTTCAAAGAAACAGGCATGGAACAAAATAAGGTCACAGATAGAGCAAACAAATCTAAAGTATTAGTTTTGCACATTTTAATTAAAGACACTCACTCCATGCACCTGAATCCTCTTGTTATCCGCATTTGATCCATATTTTTGCTTGCTCCTACAATAAAAGGAACTACAGGCAAAGTGTCCCAATGGGGAGAAAGATGTCCAGTTCTAGAACTGGATGATTTTTTTGTCCATTTCTAGAACTGGGACAGTGTCGTAATGGGATCCAACATATACACAAGATTGTATGAGAAATTCAAAGTACATTCATCTTTGTCAACCTTTTCCTCTTTGTCAAATGAGTCTTCCACATTCGAAAGATGAAATGGGATGAGCATTCTATGGAACACTCTGCGGTGAATATACTTTTGACAGTCACAATAACAATTTCTAGTTTTTTTCTCGACCCCATGACTGCAAACTCCATTTCTTCTTGATTACTCACTCAATGAACAGAGTGTCATCAAAAAGGGGAGCCATAGTTCGCATCAAAGGGTGGACACTTCCTACTATTAACACCAAAGAGCTGATTTGTAGGTTCTTTCCATGCTGCAAGACAGACTCATTTGCCATGTGGACATTTTTGGTGAGATGAAGGGATGACAAGTCACAACAAGTCTAATGACTTTTCATAACCTGGTGACAACATTCGTGATGACTGTTGATAATCTGTTGATGACCCTGTCAAACCTTGGTGACTACCCATTGATTGCCCATCATGATGGTACCAACAGACCATGTGTGATAACACTGATCACCTACAAGCATTGCATTGTGGTCAAAAAGTGCAATATTGAAGAGCACTGTGACGGAAATTCCGACCATGACTCTTAGACAGGTTTCAGCCATGGATGCTACATTTTCCGTTGCTATTATTTTTGGTGACAGATATTTTCCCACTTGATTACGCGTGATTGCTGCGATTGACGTGCGGTTGGACATTCCTCTATGGGAATTGTTCCAAACAGGTGGATAACATTGACCCTGAAATGCCAGAGCTAATATTTGAAGACCTATAGAGACAACAAGTGTGAGTAATGACTTATTTAGTAACTGAAAAGTAAAATAGAACCGATTTCCAAAATGAATTACGTTTACTCGACGGAATTCTGACCGTGGCCGCACTGCCAAAGTTGATGGTCTAGTATCGGCGAAGTTGGGTCAAAATTAGGAACTACTCAGACATAAAAATAGTACCCGTGAATGCAATCCAGTCTAAGTGACAACGTGGTGAAGATCTCTTGACAACCATGCTGATCATTGGTGAAGGTCTTGTGCCAGCTCAAGTGATGACTGGTGACTACAGTGTGACAACCCTTTCTGGCAAACCAGTGACAACCGTAAAAAAGTTGGTGACTTGATGACATCTGATGATAGTTGATGCCTCCAAATGGTGACTTCTGTTGGTTAATTTAAAGCTTGCCTGTCTTGCTGGTTTGCTCCGTAGTGGCACAGATTGTAGGTGAGTCTTGGGAGGAGACTGAAGTTGCATGATACTAATTCCTACGTAATATTGGTATAAAAAATTCAGCTTTCGGGACACCGTATCCTCCCTGCGTACAATAAGGTAGTTAATTCTCTTAAATTACCCTTTACCTCCCGTTACCCATACACTGATGGAAAGTCCACATAAAAGAAACCATGTCGGCACAAGCCCATAAAAGAATACTGCGTCAGCCTCTCTCCTGTGGTCTCTTGCACAGAGTAGTATTGCTGCCGGTTCGCTTCGACGCCAAGAAAACCCTTCCTTTAATCCACCACGACAACAGCAAAATCAATTGGATTGTTCCAACCCCAAAGCCAACGGATTCATCGCGGCCATCCTTGTTTTTGCAGAGAACATTTTCATCGAGTGCCGACAAACAAGCTGATCTAGTGGCAAAGAGCGGCGCGGAACAACACGGAAACGATTTGCTCACAAGTGATCATGACATCCTTGACAAAGAGTCGACGTCAGCGACGTCCTCTCAGCGATACACTAACCAGGAAATTCTACAGAGACTCTACGAGACAGCGAGACCAGAGCGCAATCTCATCGCGGCATCCGCCGCCACACTCGCCGTCACCTCCTCCATCACACTGCTACTGCCCTACGCATGCGGCCACGTCCTTGACATGGCCATTCTCGAGGCCACCGCGGCGGGCGGCGCCAGCTCTGACTTCAGTCCGTTCTCGATCTCGCTGGGGTTGTTCGGCCTCACGTGCACCGCCGGCATCGGCGTGGCCCTCCGCACGACCATGCTCAACATTGCTGGAAACCGAATCGTTTGCCGCATCCGAAGGAACTTGTTCGCATCCATTCTGTCTCAGGAGAGCGCGTTCTTCGACGCGCACAAGTCGGGAGATTTGATTTCGCGATTGTCGAATGATGCATATTTCATCAAGTCTGCCATGACCACCGAGGCAGTGGCGGGATTGCGTGGTGTTGTCATGTCGGTTGGTTCCACGTCGCTCTTATTTTATACATCGCCGACATTGGCCATAGTATCGCTCATGAGCATACCCCCAGTATTTCTGGCTGCGAGAATTGTTGGGCGGCGTTTGAACAACAAGCAGAAACAAGTCCAAGAATTGCATGGAAAGGCTGTCAGTGTTGCGGAGGAGGTATTTGGAGGCTTCAAGACAGTGCAACTATTTAATGCCGAAATGATGGAGTATAACCGTTATTCAAAGTCGATCATTGCAGCTCATGATGAGGAGATTCAGGTCGGAAAAACCAAGGCTATATTTGATGGATTGGTTCATGTTGCTGCGAATGGCGCTGTTTTGTTGGTCTTGGGATATGGAGGCAAACTTGTGCTTGCAAATCAAATGACTGCAGGAGATTTGACCGGATTTCTTATGTACAGTTTGCTCATGGCTGGCAATCTCAGTTCGTTAAGTGGAACTTATGCTGAAATGATCAAGAGTATTGCGGCTGCAGGGAGGACATTTGACATTATTGATCGAGTGCCACAAATCCCTTCATCCTTTAGAAACGCTGAAGAAACTCGTGTGCACAAGATATTTGATGCGAGTGATGCAATAATCAGAAGCCTCGATGGGCACAGGGAGGCCATTTCGATATCGTTTCAAAATGTGGAATTTGCTTATCCAGCGAGGCCCAATGTACCAGTATTAGGACCGAATTTCTCGTTGGACATCCGAGCTGGTGAGAAGATTGCGATCGTCGGAGGTTCTGGTTCTGGAAAGTCCACAGTGTCACTGTTGTTAGCTCGACTGTACAACCTCAATAAAGGCTCTATTTTGATCAACGGCCACAGTATAGAGAACATGGATCCAGCATTTTTACGGGAACAAATAGGTGTCGTGTCACAGGAACCGCTGCTCTTTGATGGAACTATCGCAGATAACATACGTTATGGTAGATCAAGTGCCAGTGATGAGGATGTGAAAGAGGCTGCGCGGGCAGCACACGTGACACATTTCACCGACCACCTGCCACATGGATTGGCCACACAAGTAGGACAACGTGGAGCACAGTTGAGGTGAACATGTCGTGTCTTATGGTTTTAAATTGTAGCGATGTGGCTTTCTTTCATGTCCTCTTTTTCCATACATAAAGTGGCGGCCAGCGGCAACGCATAGCAATTGCGCGAGTTATGCTTAAAGATCCTCCGTGTATTATTCTTGATGAGGCTACTTCAGCATTGGATGCTATGAGCGAGTTCCACATAAACCAGGCTTTAAAAACTATGACCAAAGGACGCACTGTCATTTCAATAGCCCATAGGTTATCAACCATTAAGGAGTCAGACAAAATTGCGATGTTGAAAGGAGGGTGTGTGGTTGAGTTTGGCAGCTTTCATGAATTGGTTGGTTCGAAAGGTGCCTTTCATAATCTTGTGGAACAACAGCTTAGTGACTTTTGAAGCCAATATTGATATGTTCTTCGAATGAGTTCTTCGTGTGCGTCGTCGTTTTCGATGATTCAGCCCTGAGACTTTGAATTCTCGGCGTAAGGTACCAAAATAAAAGATGCATTACGCTGATACTTTTGAGTTCGGGAAGCACACTTTGAATGCCCTACCAAACGTACCGAGATAAATGGCTATCGCTGATAAAACAAACCACACACCTTATGTCTTTGAAACAAGAAAATGACATGCAATCGTGAATTTCTTGATAATTTCAGATTCTTGTTCTTTGAGTTGAATAGAGCCTCTGCAGCAGAATATTTCTTGCACTGCTTGATCCCTTGGATAGTCACGAACAATTGTCCATATGGGCCCCTTTACCCATTGTAGCTCTCTATACTCCCTGCCTCATCCCAAGCTCATGTTCCGGCTCCTGTTGAAAGAATGTTATTTCGCTTCATCAACAGGGAGAGTACAACCTAAGCAAAGCCACACTCATACCTCGGCCTATTCCTTTTGACCTCGTCATAATATTGAATGCAAGATTTTTCAATTCTACATGCGAATGTTCTTGTGGTCATTGAATCTTGATGCAGCCTTCAATGATACCCAGTCCGACTTGACCATTTTGTTACAAAGGGAGCAGCAAGACAGGCCACCCTAGCCTTTGGCAATAAAAATCGCCAACTTGAGTCATCACATGTTGTCAGGAAATTGTCGGGGTCATAACAGGTAGTAAGCACTTGTCATCAGGGTCGTCACAGGGTTGTCATCAGTAGTCACTTTGGTTGTCAAACAGTTTTGGTCATGTCGTCACTGAAGGTCGTTGGTCGTCCATGTCGTCACATGGTGCCATAAGCCTTTCTACATCTCTTTCGCAGTAATTTGCTGTTGGTCATCAATGTGGTCACATGGGTTGTCAGTGACATCATAATAGTAGTCACAAATTAGTCATGAGTCTTAACTTGGATCATCACGTCGTCACAAAGGGTTGTCAAAGTTGTCAGATTGTCTTCACGAATGGTTGTCATGAACATCAGATGGTCTCCATCACAGGTTATCAGGGTCATCAGAAGGTTGTCAAGTATAGTCACATGTGTCATAAGAGTAAACACAGCCACCCCGAGCTCTGACCTTTTTGGGGACAGTGATGTACAGAACTGGATATTTTGGGGTCATAATTCAGGGGTATTCCATTAAAATTGGAGGCACTTCCAATTGATACAGTTTCAGTTCGTGTGCAATTTCTGCTTCTGAGTGAGTTAAAAGATTACTAGGGACACAGTGTCATTAACACAGCCCAATTTAGATCATGTGAGAAGTCTTGCTGTGTTTATTGTCACAAACCATACCCTTTGCACTTGTTTCAGATAGTTGGTCACAGTGTATTTGAAAAAGGGAGTCATTATATATTAATGTTACGATCACTATTTATGCATAGTGTCCACAATCCACAATACAGCCTTTGTAATGACAAAATTGTCCTTCACAGTTGCTTAAATTATCTGTTTCACTCCATTCTTCGAATGGTAAAGAAACACAAAATGATGGTGTATTAGTCCATTTGGTTTCTATGTTTTCTGATGTATTATTTATCTGAAGTGATGATATCTCAAGAATGGGTGGTCATTCTTCATTTATGTAGTAAAAAATAACTACATTGCTGATTTTATATTGCACTGGTATGTGACTTAGTTATTGACAGATGTTTTTCACTATAAAAATATGCTTTGGTATTTTACAATGTTATTACATGCATGATTTTTTATTCTTGTCCGTTATTTTTCTAGTGGAACTTTTCATAATGATCAGTTGTAGAGCAGAGTGCATTATTTTTTGTCATGTTTTTTAGTAATTTTATCTAGGTAGCATGGCATTCAGCACTGGCTGCCTTGATGACTGCGCTTGATGTGCAGATTGATATCATGCACACCATGTGTGCCGTCAGCTGCTTCTGCTTGTGGTTGTGGTGTGGTGTGCAGTTGTGTCTTCTTGCTTCTATCTTGCTCGGAGTGCTGTTTGACTACTGTTTTGATGTTGTTGTCATTGTTGAAATTGACAATTGGATTGCATGATTTGGTGCGTTGCTGCATGATCTGCATTGATGCAGCAATGCACGTCAGGAGTTGCCATGTGGCAGCATGGTGCAAGGATGAGTGGTGTGTTGATGGTGGTGGAAGTGCCTGTCATTTTGGTGGGTGCGCCTGCCAATTATATTGTGTATTGCTGTGTATGCATATTTTATGAGTGGCTTGCTTACCATGTTTTCTGCTGTTGTAAATCCGGGCAGTGTCCAGATATGCAATCATGTTGCTGTTAGAGAAGCGTCTCCTGTCACTCTGTTGGAATTCTGGCGAGTCGCCAAAATCACAACCACGAAGGTTGTTTGCTTGTGTGATTAAACAGTAGTTGTGAATCTTGGGAACTTGAATGTGTTCCCTCGGTTATGACACATAAAGTCCATACTTCAAAATCTATGGACTCCTCTGGATTGAAAAATACTTTTTCTACTTCAGGTGTAAGGGACTGACACTGTTTTTTCTTTATCATTAGTGATAGAATAATGTAGCACACCACCCACATTGTGACCTTTATACCATTCTACGTATGTATAAGTTGTCATAATTTTGGTTCAAGACAGTTTTTTACCAAATCTCAGCATCATAAAAAACCCATGGGCGTAGAGAACAATCTAACTTTGTTGGATGACGTTAACATGTCACATGTTCCACCGTTTTTATAATTTTTTAATCAAGAATCTGAATCAGGATGATTTTTCATCTTGATACCTACCATCAAGGCCATGTCACTTATCCCCCCAAATCCACACACTTTAGTTGGCATCTTCCGGGAGGGGGCAACAGCAAAGAGTCTTCTCTGAAAGCAAGGATACCATCCCACTTTCTAGTTTTGTCATGTGCAGGACAATGTACCCAAGTCACCGCGATAACTCAGACTCTTCTTACAGCACCTCGAAGGGAAAGAAAGTCAACCCTGATAACGACGGCCCTGACAATGACATCTCATATGTCTCCTCAAGTTCCAATGGCGTGAAGAAACCTGCTGCAGCAACCAAGGGACTAAGATTGCCAAGGCATAATCTACACCAAAGGCAGCTAAGGAGAAGTGCCAGTGTAAAGGGTGACCCAATCTACCTCCTACAAGTCTCTGCCCACTTGTGAAGTGTGGTCTTGAATCTTGTCAGAAGCAGCTCCACTGCACCTGTTATGAAAAGATGATGGATGGTGGAAAAACAGCACAAACCATTGAGGACGAGCTCTCATTCTTCACTCTTGGTCATCATGACAAGTACATACAGGCCAAGAAAGAAAGCAACCCAAACTACCTCACCTGGAAGAATGATGGTGCAGATGGGCCAAACCGCCCAAAGTGTTCTGAGTTTTACTCGGTGGATTTGTTGGCAAGCAAAGAGATGTATATGCGCTGGCATGACCCTCCTGATGCCCTGACTAAATTGAAGGTTTGTGAGGAAATTGCTGAAATGATCAAGAATAAGGGATGTAACAAGTCACTTGATGCTGAATGTGCATACAACAAACTCACCCACATCAAAGCAAAAATGAGGCAGTGCCATCACCAATATTCTGGGACAAAGACAGGCAATGGTCTCAAGGAATCTGATCCAATGGGTTATGAAGATAAGGTGAGTCAGTGCCTAAATTATATAACTTTTGAATGACATTTTCACATCACTCTCCTTTATCTTTCATTTTAGGTCAAGAGGATTTGCCCATACTACTTTGACTTAGAGGCAGTGTTTACACAACGTGCTGCATTAGTTCCTGTTACACAAAATGACAAGTGGTTTGGCCCCCATGATGACAACAACATTCTTGATACTGTGAAAGCTACCATGGAGGAATCAGTTTCATCATCATAGGCAGCTAGGAGGAGGGCATCAACACAAAATCAAGTGAAGCCAGCATCTAAAAAAGGTCTGCACGGTGCAATAAAATGTATAATCAGGAAGACAATCAATTCAATTGTTTCTTAAGGTGGTTACAAAGTAAGCAACCCAGTCGTCTGATGAATACAAATTAGCAAAAGCGATGGGTGAGCTTGAGCAAGCTACAAAACACATCAAGTGTCCTATCAAAGGGGCCTGCAGAGAAAAGGGAACTCAAGCAATACAAAAAGGAAAATTCAGAAGCAGAAGCAGAATTATCTGAAGACGAGGAAAAGTAAAAAATGAGATGTCTTTAAAATCAATAGTTGTCATACATCTTCTTGACTAGAATTACAGTGCTACAAGAAATACTACTACTTGTGATCACCTAATGTTAAAAATCATAATGAAATTATCAACTTCGTTTGAAATCAGACACTGCTACATTTGATCTCTTCATTCAATTCAAGCTCGTCACAAAATTCAATCTCATCATCAAATTCAAGCGCTTCACCAAGTTCAGAAACATTATCATGGTCGATTCCCTCTGTTCCATTTTTATCTACTGAAATGGGACTACTGTAAATGGGTTGAACATGAAACTCCTTGACCAGATGCAATAGTTGTTCTCATCATGGCCCTGGAGGGTTGTGTTCATGGAGAGGTTGATCAAGGATTATCATCTCCTCCAGAAGTGGGACACGGTCTGCATCATCAATGTGAGTGATGACTGTGACATTGCCATCGCAATGACCAGACGATTCGTTTCTGAAGAATTCCATCATGATGTTGTGGAAGACCACTGTCATATCGATACTCCCCGATAAATGCTTTATTGTCTCTTTGTCATCTGTCAGCTTCATCCAATAGAATGCAACCATCGGCACTGTCCTTTCCATATTCCATTGACGTGTCAAAGCGGCAATACAAAAGTTGAACTCACTTTTATTTGCAGGCAACAGTACCTAATTCCCCCCAATGCACTTGTATAGGTGGGAATAAAAAACCATGTAGTCTTATATGTCGTATCTTTGATCAAATATTTAAATGGTGCAAAGTAATCTGTATGATTGTTGTATACTTTCATATGTTGCCGTACACGACTGTTTTGGGTTGATCTGGGAAAACCTGCAAGGTAATCTTGGATGCAACATTATCGTAAGAAAACACATTACAAGTGATGGAATAAGCATACTTCCTACCACAGTAAACTGCCTTGTCTGAACAGCATGGTTCCATCCTCAATTTCAGCAAAATGCCATCCATGATTCCCACAACATTTGGTAAGAAGAATTCATGTTCAATTTGTTTTGCAACGGCTTTTCTTTCTTCACCATGTGGTCAATTAATCCAATTGTGGTGAAAATGGTTGAATACTGCTGTCACTCTCTCATGAGATTGGACGCATAGGACAGTGCAGGTATGGAGATCTATCCTTTGTAGATTGACAGTCATTGACTCGTGTTCAAAGAAGTGCAACCATATGATGATTTGGTATTTGACAGGCATTTGCTCTGGACAGTGGGCCCCTCTTGCAAAAGAGGGCACATCCTTCAATAAATCAATTCATTTATCCAATCCCTTGTGAGTGGTTTTATATTTCAACAGAAATTTAGGATCAGTCAACCATGAGACCTCTCCATTGACTTTCCTCAAATTGAGCTCGTAAACCCATGTAGAGTAACTGCTATGTTCCCTAGGGGTTCCGTACCTGGTACTGGGCAGCCATTTTAAACAGCACTCGTACAGCAGCAGAGTCATCATGTTCATTAAGATTGCTGAAGTCACCTTCAAGCAATTGTTGAGCATTGACCGTGATGAATAGTTGACAGATGTGTCGCGTCGCTGCTGTAAGTGCTCCAACAGCAACTTGCCATGGAGTCACTCTTGGCATGATGGAGATGTGGTGTGAAAAAATGAATCTATTAAACATCAAAGGATATGAATAAGTTGATATAACATTAATAAGTGCATTCAGAGTATTTATCTGGATTGAAAAGATAGGACAAAATGGCCTATTCCAAGGTCATCAAAATCAGTAAAGTCCTTGAATACAGATTTGACAAACAGTGATGTCACCTCTGAGATTATACATCTTTTCTGATAATGCTAAAGATCAAGGAAAATTCTGTAAACCTCAATTGTACCCAAATACTACTTTACCTAATATAATATTGAGTTAGGTTCTTGCTTCATGTAATTGTAATATCATGTAGAGTTATTTCATTCAAAACTGTGAGAAACATCATCCCAATAAATAGATGAAGTATATAAAATGCACAAAGGGCAAAATGTCAATGACTTTTGTTGTTAACATCTTGACAATAGCATGGGCGGTGGTTGAAGCAGGTAGACCCCATGTAAGTAGTTGAGAATGTAGATACAGCAAATGATGTGGTAGCTGTGATTGATGAGTACAGAAATTTTGACTTAGTTTTTTGATAAGTGTCAATGATTTGAGAACAGAACTAGGCACACAGAATTTGTTTGATTTTGTTTGTTTTCATAAATATGGTAGCAGCAGTGTTAGTGATTGTTGCAAGGAAATAGCTAAAGAAGTGACAGTATTGGTGGCAATGGGTGAGCATCGGTTTGTCCCGCTTCATGGTTGATTCAGGGATTGGATTTTGAGGTATATGCATTCACACTTGCAAAGCCACAAGGTCTCTGCTTTGACTGACAAAAGAAATGTACTAGTGTCTCTCCTGATATACGCTGGACAATATCATAAAACGATTTTATGATGGATTTACCTTTATTACGGTTAGCGTAAACACGTATATCTGTAGTTTAACATTCATTTCGCGAAGAAGGTCTAACTTCGCTCGTAATATTAATTATTTAAAGATATTGTACCTTTCTTTTTCATTGATTTCCACTCCACAAATCGTTACTTGGACAAGGTCTAGCAATGCTACTAGTACTTAGCTCAAAACAATTTATGTCCAAAAAATAGAAAAATATCTTAGTTTTTGCTGTATTATTTCTGAGACTGCTCCCCCCACCACCCATCCTATGCTCAGTCCCATGCACATGGAACACATTAGCAAAAAATACTCTACACCACAAAATGCATCCTCAAATAATGCCGCAGCAACTTCCTCCCCGTCATATCCCACCTTGCAACCATCTTCCACGGTACATTATTCACGTGAATGAATTAATTGCCCTGTTGCTGTGTAACATATTCCTCCGTTTTCTATGAAGATGACATTAGCTTGTGTTCATTTCAAACACAAATAAATATTGCACTATGACTGTGAAGAAAATGATAGTTGTCATTTACATGACAGGTTCATACAGTATTTCTTGGTTTCTATATAGATGCTCTTCAGTTGAAACCAGGCCCCTGAAAAACTAATGTCAACATTCTCCACTTTCAATTCTCTACAATACACACCATAGCCATGACTGTATTGTTGGGGTGTCAGATTAAGCCATGGGGTTCTCCATCCTTTGACAATCAAAATTCACTCCTAGTTCCAATCATACTTTCGCAATCAAAAAATCTAAGTTTTGTTGAGGGATTACAAAAAATAAACCCACTGTACACCAATTTTTGTATGAACTGCACCTCTGTAGGCAATATTTCATTTCATTGCTTAAACGGGTCACTGTGACAAGGTTCTGCCTACAAGTTTGATGCCAATGGATGTCCATTTTTGTTCATGTTTGAAGGAGTTGTAGTTGCCATTGTGTAAGTATATGATCATAAAGATTTGTCAGTGTCACTGTATGGCGCTTGTTTTCTAATATGCTACAAAATTACAGCCAAATTTCTTTCATTACATTTTCTAGCAGCAAATAGTACTAAAAACTCTAGCTTCTAGATATTGCAGTGTCTTATGGACTGATAGTTGTCACCTATTATGTATATTAAGTACCCATATTAATAGACATTGTTGTTTATTGTCACTACCTCAATGTTTTAGTATTGGGTCATTTACATGCCTGCTGCCGTCCTTGGATGTTGTAGCCGTCTCTCATGCTCCCTCTCAGAACTCTTGCCCTAACAATTCGTTACCCGTCAAAGTCATATGAGTCCAAATTCATAGGATGATATATGTGGAGGCAGACTGAAATAACTGACTCTTTTTTGTTGCAGTAGAGAAATACTGTATAATAAGTATAGAGAAATTACTTCACTCTTTTGAAAATGGTTGGGATATGATTCGTTAAGAGTCCAGCTGCTGTCATAGCAAAAAGATTCTCTGTCTAAAACAACTTCATAGAACTCGCCGTTTTGTTTTGTTGGAGGCTTTTTGGTTCAATCATTTTCATCTAATCTATGTTTCAGCCTCTATGTCTGCTGTATGTGACAATATATATATGACAAACATATCTTTCTTGTAGTCGCCATTGTGTAGAAGCATGCCATATTGGCCACAAACTCTGCATACATAAGTACTGCGAAACACCCTTTGTGTTGTGCAGATGTGGCTGGTGGTATCACATATTAGTTAGATAGTGACATAGGCCACGAATCTATGTCCAAGGCCATATTGGCAACAATCTCTGAATACATACTGCGAAACACCCTTTGTGTTGTGTAGATGTGGCTGGTGGTATCGCATATTAGTTAGTGTGCATTGTACTGTGGCATCATACCATTGTTGATGGCTACAACACCAGTTACTGTAAAATGTACATAAAAAAGAGACAACAAAGATGGACAGTCCTTGCTTATGTTGGATTCGTCACAGTATGCTATTAATTATTGTACAAGACATTTTTATCTATGGTACCTATGTTAGGTAAGTTACCAGGCATATTATTGGTATAAATAAGTCCATAGTTACCCTTTTACCTATATTGTACGGTACCATAGTATGTACGATAGCAGAAATATCATTACTTTATAGTTATGTGTTTTTGCATATGTATAGAGATGTATAGAGATGTATAGAGGGAGAGGTAGGTAGGTCATAAGGAATGTGTGAGGAATGCCCATGAGTCAGCAAAAAGGTTATGACTGAATGTTATGTGGTCACGATGCTATTTTGATCGTGGCAATATTCTGTGTGTTGTTGTTACGTCACATTATTCCGATTCTTATGATCTGTTTAGAACTTTGGGCGGAGTAGTACCGTTTAGTGTTGTGTTTCCAGGCTGTGCAGTTTTGAAATTCTTAATCGGTAATGTTTTGACAGGGAGGGGCAATAAAGCACTATTATGTGTTGAAGTTAGAATAGTAGTTTCGAATCATGTCAAATCATTTGTTTTTTCACACACATAATCTCAATAAGTTTTCAAATGTTTTTGTGTCTAGCAACGACCGCCACAGTGTTTTGTCAATAATAAATTACTACTGGTGAGTTCATCATGTTGACCAGCGTCATGTCAACGGAGCCACCGAAGCGCCGTTGTGTTAAGTGCATTAGGACAAATTGTATTGTTTGGCTGCGGTTATGTTGCTTGTGATGTAGTTGTGCTGGGGTGTGTTTTGTTGTTCAGGTGTTGGTGGCATCGTATTCGTTCATTGTCGACGCAACTGCCGCTGTCGTCATCTCTTTGCTCCGTTGGGGGGGCAGATCTGACTCGCAGATTTGCTGTGGTCTGCGTGTGCTTTTAGTTGTGTTGTGGTTGGGGGTTGTATTGTGTGTTCATCTCTCTTTGTCGACGTGACCGCATTTGGTTGTCGTCGAAATGAGCGCATTCGCTCTCCGTCGATGTGAGCACATTTGCTCGTCGTGGAAGTAATTGCTTCGTTCCTCATGGAAGCGGGTGTATTTGCCGGTCGTCGAAGTGATAGCTTTTTATTGTCATCGACGTGAGCGCATTCGCTCTTCGTTGACATGAGCTAATACGCTCTTCGTTGACGTGGCGCAAACGCTTTCGTCGTCAGGGGCACATATGCTGTTCGTCGACTGGAGCGCATTCGTTCCATTTTTTATGTGACTTCAATTGGGCCCCCTTTTCGAGTTGATGTTTGTTACATTAGATGATGTTTTGCGTTGATGCATTCTCGGTCGACTAAAGCAGAGAGACAGAAAGACACAACAATACGAGTAGCTTTTTATTGTCATCGACGTGAGCGCATACGCTCTTCGTTGACGTGAGCTAATCCGCTCTTCGTTGACGTGAGCGCAAACGCTTTTCGTCGTCAGGGGCACATATGCTGTTCGTCGACTGGAGCGCATTCGTTCCATTTTTTATGTGACTTCAATTGGGCTCCCTTTTCGAGTTGACGTTTGTTACATTAGATGATGTTTTGCGATGACGCATTCTCGGTCGACAGAAGCAGAGAGACAGAAAGACACAACAATACGAGTTAATCGAGGGAGTAGAAAGGGACACAACAATACGAGTTGATGCTGTTGTTCCCTCTTCAATAATTTCCATCTCTCTTCTGTCACTACTTTAGTGAAGAAGCATTTTTAAGAATATTTTGAAGTTTTGATTTTTGGGGGTCTTTGGTGTTTGATCTTCGGGGGCTTTGGTGGTGTTGTTGATACGGTGGAAAATTTATTTGTTATTGCATGTTGTTTTTACCTGATCTGTGAAGGTTTGGGAGACTCCAACAGGCAAAGGGAGGACAGAGTACAACAAACATAACAATGTTTGAAAAAATGTTCAGTCGTCATTATTGTGTGTTCCCAGGTTGTTTTTGTGTTCCCAGGTTGTTTTTGTTATGGTGGAAAATGCAGTGGTTATTGCGTTGCTTCCTTTAACTGTTTATGATCGTTTGTGAGGGATACTTTGAGGTATACAACAAGTGAATGAATTTCACAAAAGTTTCCCTGTTCTGATGTGGTATTGCTTCGATGTTGACATTGTATGTCATTATTCTATGTTCTAACCTTTCCCTCCTCTGTATGTGTGCATTTAGCATTGAGAGTGAAATTGTCACAAGGTATGAACTAAATTTTTTTACTGTTGATATTGAACACTTTCACATGATGGTAGTGCTGAATTTTTTTCGTCTTTTTTTCTGATTCCGCTTTTCTATATTCAGAAGGGCAAGGTGAGCACATAACGAAACTACTTTGTGCTTCATCTTTTTTATTTAATGTTTTTCCTTGTGTGTTTTTATGTACTGCGGTTTAAAATGTTCTCGCTGCATTTTTAAGACAAACATGTCAATTTTTTTGTTCTCTAACTTGTATCATCTTTTCTGTGAACTGCTGCAGCAATATGAGTTCAGACACAGAAAATGAAAAGGAATCTGCAAAGAATGTTGCAGAACACAAATCTACCACTTCTGAGTTGCAACCCACTGCCATCGGTGAAAACAACACTGTAGTTGTATGTTTCTGTTTTTCTTGATTATTTTTTTGCATCACTTGTACTGTTCTAAATTTTTTTATTATTATTTTTAAAGACGCTTCCAACTGATCGGACACCAGCTACTGTTGATCGCCCTTCTGATGAAGAATTTATTGTGAGTTACACCAATTTTTGTTGTTGTCATAATGTTTTTTTAAATCTCACAATTGGATTATTTTAGACTTGGAGAAAGGTCAATGCATTTGTGTTTGGACCAAACAATGACAATTTGCAGTATCGTAATCTGAATGTGGAATCGGGGTTTACACAGAGTGTGTCAGAAATTACAAGCAGTTATTCTAACATCAATACAACTTTGCAATCTTTGGTGGCAGCTAGCCAGGACTTGATAAGGGCAAACATGGACATGGCTGAGTCAAACAGAATCATGGCAGAGGCGAACAGCAAGTTGGTAGAATCATACAATAAGCAATGTGAAGTTATGCAGCTGGGCTTCGACAAATTAGTGGAATCTGTTTCTGGGGGTAATATTGTTGTTCCGTGTGTGGGTCCATCCATGGGCACTGTGGCTTCAGGTCTTGACAATCATGAAGGTCTTTTGGGCGATGTGCATGATGGATCAATGCGTGTTAACATTGTGCGCAGTGATGGTACTGAAGTTGAAGTCGTTCTCCCACTTCTTACTAAATTGGTCAAAGAACTTGGAGGTGCTACCCGGAAGACAGAAGATAAGAACACACCAATTCTTCTGTTTAATTTTTTGATTGTTGCAGCGTGGACAATGTTCTCTGAGAACAAGCAGAAGCTCGTTTTCCCTTTTGCTCTGGATTGGTCTTCTGAAGATAGTGGTGTTGAGTATGTCAAAAATTGGTTGAATGTTCTGAAGTGTTGGGATAAGGGTCAGGACTTTTCGAGGAAAATTGGGATTGTATTAGTGTTGGTTGATTCTAAGCCATGCTTGGCGATTTTTTTACAAAAAGCTTGAGTATGACATTGACACATTTAAGCCAAAGCTAACAATTCTTGTTCCTGAGAGCTTGAAGAACAGTGATTTGCCCGCAGAGGAGCTCACTGAGTTGTTTGAGGAAATTTTCCAAATGGAAGAAGAAAAAAAGAAATACAGAGTGTATAAGACAACATTTCAAAAGGTGTTTCCGTCAGATGATTTGTCCGAGGATATGAACAGCGACATAGCACCTGGGTTAAAAGTGCGGAATGTTGTGTTGGACTTTCCTGTGGAGAAGTGGTCGAAATCCAAGAATGATTTCTCGCATTCAATCTACTGGTTGGTCAATGCCTTTTGTTCTGGATCTGTTCAGGAGGATGATTTGGACGATTTGTTTCCTAGTATCAGAGCCAAACTATTTTCTGCTCAGGAGAACAAGGATATTTCTGCCTTTAGGCGTGCTGTGTGTGAGGCTGTTTATGACTGTGTTATGTATCTGGTCAGGAAGGATGTTGCAAAAGTTCGCAATGACAGCAAAGGCATTCCATACACTTCGGAAGTCATTACTGATCAAGTAATCTCTGAATTGGCCAAGCAGAAAGCAGGACAAGAAGCTGATGGTAAGTTGTACTAATTTCAATTTTATCCTATTTTTATTTCGTCACTAACCCAATGTCATATTATAGAAATCAAAACGAGAAAGAAGACTGATCAGGATGGTTCAAGCAGCGCTTCACTCAAGAAAAGGAAAATTTCACCGGCAAAAGGAAAACTCAGTAAGTCCAAAAAGCAGAAGTACAGGCTAGCCAGAGATGAAAAGTAACCCTCACTGATTGGTATGTTTTAAAGTTTCCCTTGAGCTGTCGAAGAAGTGCTGTGATGAAAGAGGATTGGAAGTTGATGGTGAGAGGGCCTATGTTTAATGTTCTAAGTTAAACAAATCTGTTATTAACAAACTTCCTTTTTTATTCACTGTAGTGCTACAGACTTGTTTGTTCATTGGAATGTATTTTCCCAAAGATATCAAGAGATTATCGAAGCCCTTTCGTCGTGATTTGAAAAGAATTAAATTTTGCCAGGAAACGTATCCGAACATTCATGTCCTTACAGCTGCCTCCGGTACCAATCAGGTGTCTTACCCTGAAAGAGATTTATGTGTTCCGGGCAGACATGCAATTTTTTCAGTAGGAAGAAGAGGAAGGAGTTTACTCTGGGCCCTAGCAGAGTGTGATCTTTATCGTGACACTTCATTGTACCAGGTGAGAATTTTTATCAAAGTCAAATTTTATTCGAGAACTTCTCATCAAACTTATCTCTGGCTTTTTTCTTCATAGATTTGCATTGATCCTTTGCGATTATTCGAACCTGGTAAGCTTGAGTACGCGGAACTCAATTCTCTCTTGACGGAAAACTTTGTCTCCATGGCTAAGTCGAAAAAGTTTATCCTGGGTGAAATGTCGGATTATTGTTTTTCGGATGACATCAATCACCTCTGCGATGGAAAGAGATTCCCCGTCTGCCAGAATTCGACAAGGTCTGCAAGTATTTTTCTTCCCTGCAGTAATTCAGTAGTGGCATGTCTGATTTGGAACCACAAACATCTATCAAAGTACTTTGCAATTTACCCGCTTCAGGCTTCTCGAATGGGAAACAATATTCTTTATAATGTGACATTGCGATTGTGTGTAGAGGAGGGAATTGCATCTGAAAATCTCAAATTTGACAGTCTGACAATTTCATCAGTTTGGAATGAGGTGTCGAGAAATCGACTGGAGGACATGTGCGGAGTTCACCGTGGGAACTTGAATCTTCTTGATTCAGTATATGGCTTGAAAAATATTGACTATATTTGTTTGAAGGTTTTGGGCTGTCATCATCCTCAGTGTGAAAATGACATGATGGAGGCGTTTGGTTTGAACATTGGTGGGTTTTTCTTTCCTGTTGATGATGATACATCTGGTCATGTTGGTTTTGGCTTTGAGCCAGAAAATGAAACATCATCTGAAGATGATAAAAAAGATCTCATTCCATACAAGGGGAAACCAAGGAAGCATCATGGTGAGTTTCCAAATATATTCATTGTATCTTGAAAGTACAAAAATCAACAAATTGTTTTCCCCTCTAGCAGTGGACAGTGATCGCGAAAGAGAGGAAGATGGCGATTCTTTATCAGATGGTTCAAATGAATTTAATGGCAGCGAGAAATCATTTGTTGATGTTTCTTCACCAGATTGTTGTTATGAATTTAACAGCAGCAAGAAATCAGAGGAAGATGAAGCTTCCCACAATAATAACAATGACAGCCCTGATGGAGTTGATGAAAGTGTTGTGAGCACTGTTGGAAGTAGTGTGTCAGGAGATAGCAGCAAGGGAGAGGAAGAAATCGTTTTGAGCAGTGGTGAAAGTAGTGCTTCAGATGCATTTGCAGATTTGGGAAGGAAGAGTCTGAGAAAACCTTTGCTTCCAAAATCGGATTCGGATGAAAGTGTTTCAAGTAGTGAATCACGCGGAGTGTTCCCTGTGCGAAATCCTGGTGGTATAGCAAATGCTGTGCATGATGATGACGATGTTGTGCCTTTGGAGAGAGTCAGTCCAGATCTTGGTATGTAGTTTAAGATGAATCTGATTTATGTTATTGTATGAAATTTTAATCTTTTTTACAGATTGTCTGCCATGTCAAAATTTTTGTTTTCAGTATTATGACACCACAACATTAAATGCGGACGAAAAGAAGATCTGTGGATTTATTGCAAACCAAAGGAATACTAATGGGTTTGCATTACTTGATGTGAGCAGAAGACAATTATCAATGCCCAGGAGAATAATTGAGAAAATTACAAAACTTGCAAATGAATTTCTTCTTAAGCCAAAGAAGTTTGAAAAAATGGGCAACTATTGATGACCTTCATGAATTCATAATGAGAAAAGAGGAATTAATTGGTGAAGAGTCAAATGTCTTATATGGTGAACTCTTAGAAGGACGATTTCAAGGCTGCCAACATTGCAATAATGTTCGTTTGGGATTATGGAGTTGCAATATTGGGATAAGAAATTCTGATGATGTGAAAGTTCTGACATTGCTGAGCAAAGACTTGGATGAAGCTCTAATTCCAACATTTGCAGATGATAGAAGAAGTTTAGTCAAGAGAATAGGCAAATGTAAATATTTGGATGATATTGTCATCTACAATCCACAACATTCAAATTTGAATGATTCTGTCAAATCCAAGCAACCCAAACGAAGATCGGAGGGAATCGTTAAGCAAGCAATTCATGTGTTTAAGGGGTGCGATGGAGAAGGTCAAGGAAAGAGAATTATCACTCTTCCAAATTATACATCGTACGGTCGACATCAAGATAATTGGCACGGAAGACCTATGAAATTTTCAACATTCATTGCTGGGCTCATTTGTTGGAGAGCATGTTGGAATTATTTGACAGAGGTATCAAGGGAAAGTCCTCCAACACATTGTCAGATGTTGTTTTACTATGGTGCTCTGAAATCGAAAATGGGCCATCATAGAGACAATTTTAATATTCAATTTATCAAGAATATTCTATCTGACAAAGAAATGGTTTTGGATGGGCATCCTTCAGGAGGTGGTGAAAATTCTCAGATAGTTGGTTCCAATGTCTTAGTATTGACGATAGGTAGTCAGCCAATGACATTCCAATTCAAGTTTCCATGTCCTGAAAACTTCAAGGGTAAGAAGAACACATATATTACCTCACCAAGGCATCAATTCACTTGTGGGAACATGACTATTTCAGTTCTCGATCCGATTGATGATATCATGATGACACATGGTGCGAAATTTGAACACAACACTAAAGTCCATATGAATTGCTGGTACAGAGTAGGATATTGTTTCCGGTGGCTCCAGTCATACAAAGACTTTTACGAGGATACTTGTACATTAAGATTGGACTCTTCTGCGGTTGATAGGAAGAGATGTGGAAAAATACCGAATCGTGATATATACAGTTAGCGCTTATACTTTTGTTTTGTTTGGCTTGCATTGGAACTTACGAAACAAATTCAATTTACTTACAAACCAATGATTTTTGTCATGGGAAAAAAGAACAAATCTCTTAAACAATTTTCCAATTTTCCGATGTTGATCATCCTCAATATGATGAATTAATATTGAAATGTTACTTTAAATATCGCTTAATATAATAGGTCGAATTCCAGGTGGGGGGACATCATTTTGGCAGATATATCTTGATGCATCGCCTTGGCATATTGTAGGATTACATCAAAAATAGGTTTCTTAAGCTTGCTTCATGTCGATGCGAATATTTTGATAGATTATAGGGTTAAAACACTACATTCATTTTTCTTAGTGATAATTGAAGAAAAAAATTATCAGCTTGTTTCATCTAGATGCATATATGAATTTACTGAATATTTCACATTTTTTTTACATTTGAAATTAATACAAAACTGAGCATGCATGGCACTGCGATTGCGTAGGAATCACCATATTTACTCCGAACCGGAATGAGCCAGTCATTTTTCGGCAATATTGTTTGACCGAAGAAACAAGCACAACTCATTGTGATAGGATCCTTTCATGCTTTTGATGTTGCTGGATTTTCCAAATATGATATAATATTGCTTCGGACAACCTCAATTGGAAAATACTGATTTTGTTATGCAATGCCAATATCAGCAGCAATCTAACTGGAATTGCTTCTAACAGTGAGACATGGTCATTCTGTTGTTGACTCTCAACCCAAGTGAAAGAAAGCTCTAATTTATTTTGGAAGAAGAAATTTTTGAGACACCAAGTTACGTCATGATGGTGGTATGAAGACCGCACTTGTTCTTCTGCTCTAATGAAAAATACAGTGAACATGTCTCACTCTTTCCATGACAATAAAATTATGATAAGAAAAACAAAATAAGAATGAAGCTGGCAACAAAGAGCAAATGCAGTTTGCATCGTTTAGTCTGATTGTCATATATTGATACATATGTCAGTTCAGAATATTCTGTTCAGAATATTATACTAAGGAATTCTTTCATACGTGAAAAAATCATTTGACTTCTTTGAAATATTTTGTGTTAACATTTAATATAAAAATGATACGTTCAAACATTTTTCCCTTTGATACACTCTGCAGCTCAGAATGGCTTCTTCAAAATGTTCAGTTCTAAAGTAAAATTTAAAAGGATACGTTGAAATTTTTTTTGCCTTTCAAGTGAGCAAGATGCTGTAAATTGAAAAATTCAATATGTAAAGGTACAGGTACAATTTGGCATATAGGTATCTATTTCTTAAAAAGATACCTTTTGTGAAGGGCACACAATTTTTCGAATTTTCCAAGAAATCAGAACGTGGTTTCTCGTTGTTACAAAAAAGTGAGAAAAGAATTTCTCATTTCTTTTTTTGTTAAATTTTGAAATTTTTGGAGAAGACGTTGCAGTCTTAGATGTTGCTTCAATTCTTGTTCACCCAAACTCCCTGATCATTGTTGAATATTTTTTCTCAAATGATGTGATCATAATTTTAATTTGGGAATATTATATTGATTCTATTATCAACAAATCAACAAAACAGCCATGGCAAACACAGCAAGCAAAAACACGCCACCATCAACTCCTACAAAGGGAAAACCTCCAGCTAAAGCGGCAAGTCCCCAAGAAAGTCTGCTATAGACCGCAGCCCTCTGAAATCAGTTAAATCATCCAAAGACCAGATTGTGCGATACAAGGAAGTTGGAATCGAGGGAGTTTGTCTTGCATTTTGCTACAAACCAGATGGGATTAATCCTTCTTACATTGCCCCTATCACCCGCTATTTGGATGATTCTGAAGGTGACAAGGCAGCTGGTCACATCATGTTTCTTGCCCAGCTTCGTGATTCTAATGGAGCAAATGTTCCTCTACAGACACCGTCAGCCACTGGGAAATTGTATTCTACTGATGTCATTGTCATGTCTATTGATGATCCGAAGTATACCTTCTTCTCCGCAATTGGTGATCTTGTAAATGTGCTCAATGATGCCGCACGTAACTCTGTAGTGAGACCCCAATGGCAGTATCAAGTCCCCAGTTTTGTCAACAGAGGCAGGGCAACCCCACCAACTGTTGTACCATTGAGCAAGTATTTACTCAATGATGATTGCATTAGTTTCATCAAGCGATTCTGGGAAAACTGTGAGAGCAAAGATGCATTAAACAATAATGAGCATCGAGATGTAATACTTAAGGAGGTATTTGGCTCTGCTGATGAAGGTTGGCAAGCATTGGAAAACATCTCTGAAGAAGCATATGAACTTTTGTAAAGAAGGTGTGTCACAGATATATGTCATGAGTTTTTATCTCTCGTGTGGAGTTACATTACGTGACTGTGATTTGTAGATTGTCAAAATGTGTTTGCAAAATTTCTATGTTTCATATTAGTGACTAAATGATTAATTTGGGTAATTTCTTGTACAGTGTCAATATCTGCGATTAAATGATTGGTTTTTATATTCTTGCTTTATCGGGAACTTTTGCAAGCATTCTGTGTTGAAAAGCTACCAAAGCAGGTGGAAGTGTAAATGCCCCTGGTTTGTATATTAATGGTTTGTTCAGAAATAAACCTACTCTTGTTCTCACTCTTGACAAAACAGTGTACACCCATCCATGGCCGTAATTCCAATTATTAATGATGAGTTCTTTTTTGTGATTCCTTGTAATTTGTGAGCAGTTGTAGCCTCATTCAAATTGATAGGTAAAATTAAACTCTTTCACCAATTTCAACCTTAAAACTTGTATCATGATCACTTTCTGTTTGTGCTCTCCACTTTTTGATGATTGTCTTTGTCTCATACCTTTGTCAGGAGGATCAATATCACTTCTGTAGAATGTACAATAATACCTCTTTGGTTTCAGCCTGAATCTTCTTGAGGAAACAATTTTTCTCAATCTTGTTTGAAACCCATGCAGCTGTGCTTCTTTTCCTTCATTCATTGGATCATGCTGAAGGTCATTTTCTAATGATGAGATCTGTTCTTCAATCTTGATCTGTTCCATCTTTTTTGGAAAATGTTCAAACTCAACATAATCCACATCAGTAACATTAATTGTATACACTTTTTTCCCATCGTAATTTTTCCAATTCAAAGGTATGTCTGTTTTTCTTTTGACCCCAATGACTCTACATAATGTACCATTTCCTCTTCCCCTTGATATATCATCATTGTCAATTATCATGCAATGTGCCCCAACATAAAGTTTTAATGCAGGATCTATATTTTTTGTTGGTCTTTCATATCACTGTCACCACATTTGGCATAAATTTTGTTTCTCAATTCACTTGTCACTCTTACTGGCAAGCAAGTTTCATTTGCAAAAGTTTTTTTGGATTTACGTCGTTTTGGAGCCTTTCTTATATCTGCTTCAATAACAACAGTATGCTCTGGTGGAGGTTCAGAACTCTCTGATGATGGGAAATCTTTTATGTGATTTTGGAAAACAGATGCATGAATTGATACTCTTTCTGAGTTTTTCCAACAAGCATATGCAATATCTGCATCCTGTTGGATTTCAGGTAGTTGAACCTGCTGGCCAATGACACGTTCATTAATGGCATTGCAGTCTTCTTTTGTAAACAATCCATCCCACATTCGTTTTAGGATTCTTCCATACTCAGGGTCATCTTTGAATCTGTGGCTGTTGTTAAGAATGATTGCAACATTTATTGAGTTTTCCCACAGTGATGAATTGGAATACAAGAGCTGACTCTCTCTAGCTTTCACTGGTGGTATTTGTCGGAAATCGCCACAGAATATTATTGAATATCCTCCAAATATCATATTTGGAGACAATCCCTTCCCACCGGAACATAACCTACGACGGATCATATTTAGACGGAATTCAGCTTTTCCATCTGGTCACATGTTGAAAATGAGATTTCATCTATAATCAGCATTCGAACTTGTTCCCAGTTATGAAGCATCTCAGGAGATATATTTTTTGACTTTGAATTCAAGTAAGCTGCACTGTGTAAGGTAACGCCTCCAAACAAAGCAGCAGCACATCCAGTGATGGCTGTAAACAAAAAGTTTTATCACCCCAAAGGATGTCCATTGATTTGCAAAATTGAAAACAAAATTGTTGGGCAACATCAATTGCTGTACTTTTGCCAGCTCCGGCAGGTCCAGTGACAAACATTAACAATTGCTCCTTGGCACCAAGGTCCTTCAACTTTTGTTCCACTTTCTGCTTTATAAGAGTTGTTCTTTCATCTCTGAGATCCTCATCACTATCTGCAAATCCAGATGCCAAAGATGAAGAGTCCAAACTCTCACGAATCAGATTCAGGAGAAATGAGCTGCAGATGACTTCATAAGCGATATACTGGATTCTGTCCAATGTAATATGCTTTTCTCTTGAAATGCGATTAGCAACTCCTTGCATTGTTGGAATTGAACCTCTGTTGAAAGTGGAGGAAAATCCAAGCTCTGCCCATTCCCTCTCTTCGAGGATACAATCTTCTTGTGAATCACTGTCATCAATCCTCTCTTCTGAAAAGTCAATTCCTTGCGTATCCTCATGTAAGTTATTCCTGATGGTAGCACCACTGATGAAAGCAAGTAGAGTTTTGTATTTACTTGCCCCATGACCAAATACACTGTTGTCAGTTTGGGCATTCATTGAACCTCTTGCACTCTGTGATGCTTCATTATTGGCGGCAGAGGAGTTATTTCCAGGTAAAAAAATTGAACTTGAATCAAATGATCTAGTATTGATTGTTTTGTTGCTTGAAAGAAATTCTCCTTTTTTGAGATCATTCAACGATCTTTCAATACAGTTTTCATCTTGGTAGAGATCTTCCTCAAACTCATCCTCATGATATGAATCTACAGAAAGGGCATCATCAAACTCAGAATAATCGCTGTCACAAGGGTCAACTCCAGCATGACCATCCATATTATCACTTTCTGTTGATTTCGTAGTTGCTTTGATTCTATCAGTAGGAACCTTGCATTTTCTGCACTGTAAACTGTCTTGCATGTTTTGGAGAATTTTTGTCCCACATTTCCAAAATTTGCTAGAATCAATATTCTCATTCATAGCATGCATAAGTTTATCCCACAAACAAGAATGAGCTTCATGAAGTAAAATCGATTCATTCGAAAAGGGTAGAAAAGAATCAATGCAATTTTTGCATAGTTTTCCCTCGATTCAAGGGCCCCTTTGCTTGGTTCATTTTCTGTCAGCTCTAAATCTTCCAGGTCACATAGCATTCCTTTGGGCATTGATAATTTTGGGATTCTCATCTTTTTGGATTCTCTCATGTAACAGTATCTTCTTCCTGGATGATCTTCTTTGAATGCAAATTCACCATCTTGTAGTATTGGCATGCCACTATCATCATTATTGCTCATTCTATTGAAAGATAAAGGAATCCTTTCATACTTCAATGCGAATTCATAGAAACTCAAATCTTCCAAACATTCTGGCCTAAACAAGTAATCGTTCACAGAGTAATCTGCCCACATGACCACTTCCCCATTTTCACCCCTATTCTTTCTTCGGAGCACAAAGTCACCTGGAGCTTCTCCTTTTAGCTTATTTAGCATTTGTCCAACAAGCAGATCCTGAAAGTCATGTGAAAATGAAAATCTGGAACCATTCTCACATAATAGCAGATGTGCCATCGTTGCACTAACAACATCTTGACTCAGGTGAACACTCATCCCAATGAGGAAACGGCACAAACCCTCCCGAAAACAGGCATCTTGCTCCATGTTTGGTGTATGTTGCAATCCTTCAGCTACCAACTTTTCCTCTTCTTTCTGGATGCGACGAATGACTTGCTTTCCCACTCTATCAAAATCAACACCTCTATCTTCTTTCTGCGTAGATTTGGTGGAGTAATGAACAACATAAAAAAGACACCTGGGACTTCCAACTTGAATGTTGCTATTACAGCCAAGAGTCTTGGTTATATACTTGCAATGTGTATTCAAAAATTGAGATCCCAAAGATCGCTTGCTTTCCACAGTGTAGGGGTAAATGGTTGTATCACCTTTCTGCAATGATCTCCAAACAGTTGCCTTTGTTTCATCATCATTGTCTTCTTGAAATGTTGTTTTGTCAATGGCAGGTCTTGGAAATGGGAAACGACACTCTTTGCCATATTTGAAGCAAGATGTCCTATGCTTCCAGTCATGCTCATTCATTCTTCTTGTTGCAACCAAATGCCTGAATTCACTGTCAAAAAGAAATCCTGCTCCTTCTGTGGCTCCATCGATAGGATATCGATATGTCATCAAATCTGATCTTTCTCGAGACAAGGGAAATTCTACACCAATAGGTTCAGCACATCTTGAATTTTTCATTGACTCCATAGCCATGTTTGTAAGTGTGACAGTCAACAGATGAGTAGTTTCCCCTGATAATCCCTTTTCAGCACACAATTTACACTCCATCACATGGCCCTTCAATTCCATCCTACGAGATTCAGATCTGCAGTCTCGAAGTGTCTGGGCATCTTTTTCATGGAACATGTCTGAAATGCAGCCCTGTTGTTGACATTCTTTGTGAATTACTTCAAGTTCAGAAGAATAGCCATAATCAGAACAGAAATGTCTGTCAACGAATCCCTCAAGTTCCTTTCTTGCATTTTGGCGGATCACTTGGTCATTATGAAACAAAGAGTCTTTCAAATCATCAAATCCTTCCAACCATACTAAACAGTGGCCATGCAATGATCCTCTTCCTTGTTCTTCACTTCCTCTCACAAAAGCCTTGCATTTGCCATACATTCCTACACCCTTGCTACAATTCTTGTTGAAGTCCCATCCTAACAGTTCACACACCACTTGCATTGCAGCTTGATAGTCAAGGGAGCAAGCTCCTGGATATTTTGTCCTCTTTTTTGTCTTAGCTCAAAATCGAAATGCAATCAGCTTCATTACAATCCACCGTAGGAATGACAATTTCCTTTCCTTGGTTGGCGTACATTCGGACTCTGAAATTACACTCATCATCCGGCGTAACAGTGAAAAAAATGCTGTGAGGACCAAAGTAGTCACTGAGTGCATAAACCTTCTTTCTAGCTTCCTTGGCAGCTTCTGCTGTGTGCCCAAGAATTTTGCATGATGTTGTGACAGATTTCAAAAATGATGCTGCTGGTGTGTTTATATCAAGAGGTTCACTGTTTTGTTCCCTTCTGTTGAGCTCTTTTGCAGCTTTGTGCACATCACCCACAGACAGCTTTGAGATCCGTTCTCCCAGCGCCTGTCCTTGATAGTTCGATCTGCATTTTATTAGTCCTGTGGTATATGATGCATTTCTACACATCAGATGATAACAAACTAAGATGAAATCTGGTCTCATGAACTGGTTCAAGGAAAGTCTCATGTAGTGCTTCAGACATGCTTCATTGGAAACTTCCACCTTTCTCTTTTTACCCAAATTCGGACATCCCGAACCAAATGGAAATTGAATGGGAAAGGCATCTTCTAAATTGATTTCATGTCCTCTCAAGTAGGTACCACCATACATCAACATTGTTGGTGCAGTTGACTCAAGCATAGCTTGGACGAAATCCTCAGTGCTATCAAACACTGAATTGTCTGTATTTGGATTCTGTGACTCACTTGAAAAGTAATACGTCTTGCCTTGGATCTGACATTCTAATTCAGGAGCAACCGGATCAGAAGTATTATTTTCATTGTCATCATCTTGCAGTATGATCACAGGATTTGGACATTCATCTGGGGGCAACACATCACTGTATCCCTTATGACCTGATTCCTTGATGAACCATGTTAAAAGATCCATAAAAGGTCTGTGTCCAATTCAGCTTGCCTTCTTACAACATTTTTCTGAGCTGGCGTCATTCTGCCACACAATACCACATAAATGTTTTTCCCCCAGTAGAACTCCTGTATTTATGCAGTGCACCTCCTACATGAGATTGATCAACGCTGAACATTGAGAAATGCCCTTTCAAAGATTTTTGACTTCCTCCAGTATAGGCATGAACGTATCCAAATGGCCTCACTGGGCTGATTGAAGCACAAAGAAGATCATCCAAATCAATTTCTGCATTAATGCTTCGATTTTTGATATTGCCATTTTTGTCTTGAAAATTGATGACGCCAGGAATATGACCTATTGCAAATCCATTGGCTATTGCAAATTTGGGAGGTTTGTCTTGATCCTTATTTCTTGAACATTTCAGGCTCCTGTAGCACGTCTCACAACACTCATACCCTTTCTGATCTACTCTTGCCCTGGGAGAGAGCAACAAATGCTTCAAATCACAATCCTCAACTTGGTACTGTTTCACCAATTCTGGGTGCATGGGAACACCATCATAGTACTCCTCATAAGTTGAGACTGCTAATTTTGATGAGCTCTCCAACAACGCTTCTTTCTCGATAAATTTCACTTCTTCCAATCCAATGATGAGACGATCACAAATGACGCATACATGTGCACGGTGCCTATTGATATCACCTTCCACAGCAGTTGAGAGGCAAATCTTCTCTCTGATCTTCTGAACCATTTTTTCCATCTCTGACTCATTCAACTCTCTTGGCAGAAAATTTTGATGGTGTTCTGTGTTCTCTTGATTACTTGTAGGAGTCGATGAATTTTCACTCCCAGAGCAAGAAAATGAACATTTCTGTCCAGAGGATTTGCTGCATTGGTATCTTTTCCTTCGCTTCTCACAGATCATTTCTGCATTGGCTTCGTAAAAATTCTTCTTTTTGTTTGAAATTTGAACATAGTTGATTTCATAATGGGCTTTTCTCTTCTTACAGATGGACTCTGCATGGATATCATATTGACTCTTTTTTTTCTCAAGTATGGAATCAGAATTGGTTTTGTAGTACATCTTTCTCTCTGAGCGAATGGAATCTGCGTTCATTTTATACATTGTCTTTTTCATCTCATTTATTGAATGTCTTTTGCTCTTATAGGCATTCCGCCTACCCCGAAGCTTCTCTTCTTTTGACTTTTGATTGTATTTTTTGTTTCTACTTTTCCTATCATTTTTCATTTTCGTCAACTTCGCTCGCATACTTAGCTGTCTTGCATGTTCGTAAGTACCTGAACAAAAACATACAATATGAGAACTTTAACATGGTTAAAAAGGTAAAATGTCATGAGTGCTCACATTCAGTGAATTTCATGTGTGATGCCTCTGAAAAACTGTCGTTAGACATTTCGAACATAGATAACAAAGAATGGATGACTTTCAGATTTCAAGTATGAATGCGTCAAATTTGTTACGTTATGAGAATTCAAAAATTGTAACGAATGATTGATGATGCTTTAATATAAAATGTGTAAATAGTGTGTTAGAGTCGAAAGTATTATTTTTGGTGATGCGTGTAAGTGATGCATTTTCGTGCGTTTACGTTGAAACCTTTTTTTGGTGATGAATTACACGTTGTAAATGGTGCGCTTACGTTGAAACCATTTTTTGTTAACAAGTTACACGTAGTGATTCTTGGTGTGCGTTAATGTAGAAATATTCTTTCGTGCTGATGATGCTTTAATATAAAATGTGTAAATAGTGTGTTAGAGTCGAAAGTATTATTTTTGGTGATGCGTGTAAGTGATGCGTAGTAGTGCGTTTACGTTGAAACCTTTTTTTGGTGATGCGTGAAGTGATGCGTTTTCGTGCGTTTACGTTGAAACCTCTTTTTGGTGATGAATTACACGTTGTAAATGGTGCGTTTACGTTGAAACCATTTTTTGTTGACAAGTTACACGTTGTGTTTCTTGGTGTGCGTTAATGTAGAAATATTCTTTCATGCCTTTAGGTTAACGTTGAAACCATTTTTTGGTGATGAATGACACGTTGTAAGTGATGGGTTTTCTTTGAGTGATGTGTTTTCGTGCGTTTACATTGAAACCTCTTTTTGGTGATGAATTACACGTTGTAAATGGTGCGTTTACGTTGAAACCATTTTTTGTTGACAAGTTACACGTTGTGTTTCTTGGTGTGCATTAATGTAGAAATATTCTTTCATGCCTTTAGGTTTACGTTGAAACCATTTTTTGGTGATGAATGACACGTTGTAAGTGATGGGTTTTCTTTGAAGCCATTTTTGGCCATGCCTCATAATG
>JABMIG010000236.1:185716-225294 GCA_013187285.1 Cyclotella cryptica
TGCGTTTACGTTGAAACCATTTTTTGTTGACAACTTACACGTTGTGTTTCTTGGTGTGCGTTAACGTAGAAATATTCTTTCATGCCTTTACGTTTACGTTGAAACCATTTTTTGGTGATGAATGACACGTTGTAAGTGATAGGTTTTCTTTGAGTGATGCGTTTTCGTGCGTTTACATTGAAACCTCTTTTTGGTGATGAATTACACGTTGTAAATGGTGCGTTTACGTTGAAACCATTTTTGTTGACAAGTTACATGTTGTGTTTCTTGGTGTGCATTAATGTAGAAATATTCTTTCATGCCTTTAGGTTTACGTTGAAACCATTTTTTGGTGATGAATGACACGTTGTAAGTGATGGGTTTTCTTTGAAGCCATTTTTGGCCATGCCTCATAATGGATTTAGATATATGTTTAAAGGTAACCATAGACTAAAAGATTAACACTACCCATGCTTGTCAGACACGAAAACAGCATATTTACAGGTAATGATAGTGAAAATAAACAGATGTTACCGATATTTGCGAAAAATGAAAAAAGTGTCTTACCACCAAGGAGAAGGAAAACAATTTTAGATATATTTTTAAAGGTAACCATAGACTAAAAGATTAACACTACCCATGCTTGTCAAACACAAAAACAGCATATTTACAGGTAATGATAGTGAAAATAAACAGATGTTACCGATATTTGCGAAAAGTGAAAAAAGGGTCTTACCACCAAGGAGAAGGAAAACAATTCTGCTCAGTGATAAACTAAGATTTTTAAAAAATCTTGATAAAACATTTTAATGATATTGACGTCATCTTTTTCGACAGTGCAAAATAACCACGCTTTTGTCGCAGCACGCACGAAATTCCGATTCGCCAATATCATAAAAAGTTTTTATGATGACCACGATAAAATTACGGGATTTTTTATGATATTGAAGGCTTATGTATCTGACCTCCTCATTTTGATTGATTATGTCTTTTTTCATTCTAAATTAGATCAGAGACCAGAATATCCACATGCTTTGTGACAAAAGCATTCTCTCTTTACAACAACTTGTTGACCTCATAAGACATGGAATTTGATTCCAATTATGTGTTTTGTGTCCAAGGCAAACTTTCTTGTAAAAGAGATATTATCCAACAATGGTGGTGGCAATGGCCTAGACATTGGCACCTATTCCTTCAACACTGCAGCTCTATCATTTAAGTTGAATGAACTTCTTTCCTTCTAAATTGGGACACAGTGGCCAGAATTCAACATGAGAGAGTGTCAGTGTCAGAAATTCTATGAGTGCCAGTGTAAATGACAATGGTTGTAACAGTGGCAGTTGGTGTCATGAAATGATTTTTGTCATTTGCATTGACTGCACTTTATTTCTTTATTCCATAGAGTAACAGCCAGAATTCAGCATGATGGTGTCGGTGTCGAGTCGTAAAATGGGTCAGTGACCAGAATTACGATGTGCTTTCTGACCAAAGCATACTCACTCAACAACTACTTGCTCGCCTCATAAGACAGGGTTGTGTACAGATGTCAAGTTAATTGCCGCTTTGGTGGTAATCGAAATGTCAGGATACATAAAACAACATGTCACCTTGCTTTAACTGGGGAATGAGGTGACAGTTGAAATGGATCTCTTAAAGTTGACTTGATCAGTTCAGTTACTCCACTTTTTTCATCGGAAATTGTGCCAGTGACTAGAGTAACTATGGTATCCATGAACAACATGCTCTGGGAGTGAGTATGGCTAGTCAGGTAAAATAAATTATCTTTGCAATAAATGAATTGTTGTTGGCTAAGGCAAAATTACTCCATGCCTTATTTTCATTGGCAATAGCAGCATCACACTACCCATTGGTAGTGAAGGTGGATGTTGTGCTTTTCGGTCATTGACCAGAATAACTATGTGCTTTGTGTTCATAACAAATGCCCTTGAAAACAACATGTTGGAATCACATGTTAGAGTAATGGTGTTTGGTTGTCACCTTATTTGCTATAGACAATTGACTGCACTTCTTTGTCATAAATTGGGGCATTGGGTACAATTGAGGAAGATAGTGTCAGTGTTAGGAGTTCCAGGTGTGGTCACGGTGATTGCAGTGGCAGAAAGCAGTGGCTCCGTTGAAACTGATTTTGTGTGAAATTGTGATACAAGTGAGTCAAAATTGACCTGAACCAGAATACAGGGTATGCCTTATAATGACTCTAGCTTCACACTTTGTTCATGAGTCACTCACTTGTCACAGCAGTTGCATTGTTGGTGACACCTTTTATTTTATTAGAAGTGTGTTGTAACTTATTTGCAGCAAAGAAATGTCAAGGGGAGAGGGAAAGTATGCAGAAAGTGTCAAAATTCTTTTTTTGAACATTATAAAAGGTGTGCTTGAGATTGTTTACATGAGCAAAAGGTAGGGTGATGATGATCACTATGTTGACAGTGATGATAACAATGTTCCATTTCTTCATTGCAGTTGCTCAGATAATGCTGCAAAGTTTCTGGACTCTATGTTCTCTCTGCAGACACTGCTTTGAGTAAGACATCCATATCAAGGGTTATAATTTATATTGAACACAATGATGTTGCGGGAAACATACTATTTTAATTAATTACAATGAAAGTGAGAGGTCAAATCACTTGTTACATTAGAAAACTTCTCTGAAATTAATGTTACTCAATCAATACCATGGGCAAGCCTTTTATTAAAAAAATGTGATATTTTTGGCATGCTTTAGACAATGCATGTATATACCATAGCCATAGAGACTTGATTACTTACTTTGGCTGACATCCAATATTGTTGTTTGAAATTATGAGAAAACACCCTAGAAAAAAGATAACTGTTTTCATGAATCTATTAATTGTCAAATGATATGGCCCTGGCTTGATGACTACTTTACAGTTTGAAGAATGGTATCTTATGTTCAGTTTTAATTCTCGACATTTGGTTCATTCTGATTACTTTTTCTACACTCCTTTTAATGCACAAACACCACAGCAGTCACCAATGGTCGTTTGTGATTTATGCATATCATTAATGTTTGAATACATTTTGAATATTTTAAGGCGATTTGTCCTACTTGTGAAGTAGTTATTGCTGCGTTGAGTCTTGGCCCATGATTCCATTAAAAAGTCCTATATAAACATACATATGCATGCACTCCTGTAAGAAATAAGAACAGACAAGTTTGTGTGCTCCAGCGCTGAAGTCCCATGAAGTGCGCTGCTACATGCAATTCAAAAAGTATGTTGGTCCTTATCACCAAAAAGTCCATACCCCACATGAACAAGATTGTCAGTTCTTGATGGAGTAAGGGGGTGCCAATTGTTTGCACTGAGACAATGATTGCATTGTCATCTTATAAGCAAGTATTTTCAAGGATAAATATTTTGAAGGACCATGGACATAAACTGAAAAACAACTCACTGGGTTTCTTCTCTTAAGATGCAACCAAAACCAATGGGTTGATCTCACTGAAAAAATCTCAAATGTATCCCAAATTTCACTGTCACCATGGTTGTTGTCATCAACAGCATCGGGCATGACAGATGGGGTCATTTGGAGTTTGGCTTCTTTGATAGGAACTTGAAACGTGTGTCATACTGTGCTTATCTGAGCTTTGGTGAGGTGGTAATGTAGCAGGGAGGCAGTGGATGGCAATTCCATTTAGATTAGATCAACTGTTGCTGTGATCTGCTCATGCCAGTAACACTCAGCAAACTAACAGTTTGGATGGGATGCGGATGAATTCTTCCAACATTGATTGATTTCCAAACTTGATGATTGATCAGTCTTTGGCCATATTAGTGTGGACAGGTATTATGTGACAGTAATGGCACTTGTAGTACAATATGCATTACCCAGAAGGCCTAAAATTTGAGGAGCCTCATTCTCCTAGGTTGTATATTCCAGCAGAATTTAATGTTGGGAATTCCAGCGGAATTCCGCATTACTCCAGAATATTTTGTAATTTTGATAGTAGCATGATTTTTGTGGTAGCAAGATTACTGTGAAAGACATACTTAAGTACTTTGTACAATACTTAAGGACTGCGACACCTTGATGTCACAAAATAAGGCTCATTTTGACAAAATTTACCCCAATATTTCTGGAACCTACAGTAATTACTGCAGGGATTCTGGTTTGTTACATGTTACTGTGTTTTTGAGATAGTAACCAAAATTGGAATGTACAACCTAGTCATTCTCGAACAAAGCCTGAAGTGCCTAAATATCAGGACTTCTATGCAAATGCCATGGAAATGGTTTAGTTCCATTAAAGCTTAAGCTTGTTCTTTGTAATTTGCATTGAATATGTTGATGGCCCATGGACATGGGCATGTCCCAATGTGCAAAAAGGAAGGAAACCATTTGTTGTGAGGGTCAATAGGATTAGGCCACCTTGAAACAGAAAACAAAGCTTGTGGATATAGTAGTGGTATCCATGGTAAAAAACGAGTGTAGATCCAGTGAGACAGTTTTTTCATTTTTTTCCAAAACAGGTAGTTCAAACGTAAGCTAAAGTGAGCATACCTGTAAATAATTAATTTTTCAGGTTGACGTACATGGGCAGTCTTGATGTTTTGATCTATGTTGACCTTCAAAATTAAATCTTATTTCAAAAATGGGTGGGTTCAAGTGCAAAGGCACGTGCGAAGCATGCAAGGTGCATTTACAAGTAAGCATAGACAAGCCACTTTATTTTTAAACCTATGACTTCCTCTGTTTCTACACATTGCATGCTGTCTAGCTCGCTAAAAAAGTTTTCTCAGCAGCTGCGAGTAATATATTTTTATGGCCACAAAAATATGCAATAGAGGAATTAGTCTGGGAATCTTGCCATTGTGACATTCATCCTCCAAAGCATGCCATACACCTCAACATCAATACCCCAATTTTGGTCATCAGGGTAAAGGGCTTGCGAGTGGCACTGCCTTGACTTCTAATGGGATCATGAACCATCAAAAACATAGACACGTTAGTTTCAAGATTTTTTCAAAATCTTAGTTGTGTGGAAACTAGCCACTTTTCTCCCTCTTCTTCTTCTTCTTCTTCTTCTTCTTCTTCTTCTTCTTCTTCTTCTTCTTCTTCTTCTTCTTCTTCTTCTTCTTCTTCTTCTTCTTCTTCTTCTTCTTCTTCTTCTTCTTCTTCTTCTTCTTCTTCTTCTTCTTCTTCTTCTTCTTCTTCTTCTTCTTCTTCTTCTTCTTCTTCTTCCTCTTCTTCTTCTTCTTCTTCTTCTTCTTCTTCTTCAGTGAGACAGTTTTTTTCACTTTTTGCCAAAACAGGTACTCCCACTGTAATATAAAACAAACTTACCTGTAAATAATTAATTTTTTGGGTTGACCTACATGGGTAGTCATCATGTGTTGATCTATGTTTACCTTTAAAATTATATCTTATTTCAAGAATGGTTGCGTTTTTGTGCACGCGCCCATTTGCGACTTATCATCAACAAGACACTTTATGTTTAGACCTATAACTTCCTCTGTTTCTACAAATTGTACTCTGTTTAGCACACTACAAAAAATCTTGCAGCAGCTGCTGGAAATAAAAAATATTTTTTTACAGCACAAGTCTTATATATCTTTCATATTTTCATTCATAACACAACATTTCCCTAAAATAGAGAAACCTGTATACCACCAGAAAAATACCGAAGTAAAAATGTAGGAATTTTATACAAACAAAAAGACAGCAACAACCCAAACTGGGACAGAAACAATGCTGTACAGAAATTGTAATCTAGAAGAAGAAGAGGAGCCATGAGTGTCGCGAGAGTCGCTGGTAGAATCCTCTGCTAGCGTTTCAACAGAGCCCCCTTCACTCGCAGTTGCTACACCATCACCAAAAACACACTCCAAAAAAAAATTAAAAACACTTCCAGGGGAAAAACCAACAACCGAAAATGTAGAAGAGTGGTTTGGGGGCCCCCCAAAAAAAAAAATATAAAAAAAAACAACACCCCCCCGGGGGGTGTTCCGATTGGGCTGTAGAAATAAATTTTGATGAATTGGTGAACAACTTTTTCTTTAGAAGATAAATAAAAACGGGAGGAAATTGGATTGAGTATACACACCCTATATAGCCAACATAACCGTCCACTCCTTGGCTATATTCGCTGTCAACCTTGTCAGTGTCTGATTCACCATACGGATGCTGGATGACAGATGTCAGGACACTGCAGCCTTCATATTCGTAAAGACCGATCTGAGCAGAGGAAAATACAACTTTCACGTCAATATTTGAGACGAAGGGATTGTGACGTACAAGTTAATGTGAAAGACGCACCCCAGTCACTTCAGCGCCATAGACGGAAGTTAAAATTCGGGTACGTTCACCAGTATTCAAATCAATTAACCAAGCATAGTCATTCTGGTGATTTGAAGTATCCTCCGCCACGATAATCGAATTTGCACCATTGTTCTTCCCGATCCAGACAATGTTATCTGGGCTGGCACTGCATCCAACAAAAGTAAAGTAAAAAATGTTAGTGGTTGGCCAGCCACATAACGCGCAATCCAGTCACAATGCAGCCATTCATTCACTTTGAGACCTACATGTTGTTGACATCACATACATCGTACGCGTTTGTCCCAGAATTCCTATCCCCACACAGATATCCGCGAGCCTTGGTGATCTGCATCCAACCATCAATTTCCTCAACATCCATTTGATAGACACATCCACATGGGTTGTAGGGAAGACGAATGTCATTGTTTCCGCAGACGTCATACTTATCTTCTGCGTCGCCCTTCTTCATGAAATCCTCCATCCCTGTTGTCGTTCAAGAAGTCTAATGAGTTAGTAAATGCGCAATCTCATCACCCGGAAAAAGATTGGTCCCCGGGAAAGGCGTACCGTAACGAATGTCACTCATTGCAGCATATATTTCATCCTTGCCGTTCTTCGAATTCGCAACATATGCAACACTGTTCAATGAAAGAAAATACGACCAGAGAAGTCAGATAAAGCTTGAAGTAGAAATGCAATATATTTCAGCGTATCTCGACTTACCCCTCAAACTTCGATAACTCCGTTGTTCCTCCCATCATTGCTCCGTAACGACGCGTTTCGAAGAAAGCCGCTGCCTTCTCCATGCCATCCTTCACCTTCAGGCATTGTGGACTGCCGCTTCCGTGCCCGGCGTTGATGCCAGTGAAGCCATCTGGACAGCTGCAACTCTGGCCGTCGATGGTTGGGTCCGTGTATTCAAAGATATCATCAAAGGTGATGTTGTTGACCATTGCTGCTAGTTCGTCTTGGGTTGCAGAACCCAATTCAATCCATTCAACGTCAAACGAGCCTCCGTACTTATCATCTGTTTGGTTGAATTTTGCAATGTAAAGGGTTCCAGATGAGAGGTCCTTGGGGGTGTCCATAACAAAAGCAGTCATCATCGTGTTGGTGCCATCGTCAGAGATGTAGACGGTCTTGTCGTCCGGGAGAATCTCCGCCATTTCCAAGGCCTGCCTTCCCATGGTATACCACTTCGTGACAGTGGTAGCGCCAGAGTCATCAACTCCGTACTCCACAACGTGTCCATACTTGTCTGACATCGTGTTTGAGAAAAGAGTTAACCAAATCTTTGAGAATGCACGGGCGTTCTGTGCAGACACAGGATGCCACACTCGTCTGAAACTTACAGGGGTTGAATGTGGAGCGGATCAAGTCCATGTCATTCTCGTAGGTAGGGTAATAGACACCAAAGAAGCGCAAGAAGTTCACAATATCTGATACACTGCCTACTTCATCTTCGGTCCACATTGCCTTGAACTCATCGTAGGTCACGTTCGCAGCAAGAAGTTTGGCATCTGGCTCGTACTCTTCCGATCCAAGATGACTGTTCCAAGATGTTACCGAGCCTGCGCAGGGGATCCAAATACCTGATGAAGCGAGGAAACAAATGAGAGACTCTTTTTACATTTCACAACATTGTGACAAGTATCAAAAGAGATTGCTACACACCACCCCACTCGGAGGCATCAACGGGCTCGATGGATTTGACTTGTACAGCGCAATCATCGGCCAAATCGACATCCATACGATAAAGAACTCCAGGACGAGGATTCTCGAAGTGAGTGAACATTACGTAGTCACTGACTCGGTCGGCCGCCTCGTTCTTGAGCATTGACGTGAAGTCCGGGTTGTGGGAAACAGCAACCTGATCGATGGGGTCTGTGAACGGAATCTCCCCGCCTTCGTCGTCGTAGGGATATGCCTTGAAAGGTTCCATGTTCTGATCGACATTTCGTCCAAAAACCTGTTTATCCACAATAAGAGAAAATGCATGTCAGTGAAGAACATATTCCAGTACTGTTATATAATAATCCTTAGCATAGGTCGCGAAACACGAATTACTGGACGATATTATCCAGTCAAGTGTCAAAGACAAATAGCTACGCTTTATGCAATGCGTGAACAGTACCACGTACCTCATCACCGATCTCATCATTTGTTCGAATAAGAGTAACGAATCCAATGTTGGACATAATTTCGCCGCCCATGTTAATCCACGTAGATGCGATGTTTGCCGACTTAAGAGCCTCAGTATCTGGCAAGTTGACGTGATCCATCATAAAGGAGGTAGAGTTGGGATAGATTGGCGTTCCTTGACCCACAGAAGTGTTGGTGGTCACTTCCATATCCTGAAGATGACGTGTGAAAAGATTCTTGGAAGATGCTGAAACGGAATCATTGATATGACCTGACGCTCGCTCGCTCAGTAGAAAGCCCTTCTCCACGCTTGAGGTTGATCCTTCAAAGTAGAGATTCACAATCGAATCGAGTTTCGTGTTGCAATGAGCAGTGATGTTGACAGAGGTGTGAGATGGGCTCGCAGTTACTGTCACATCGCTGTTGTGAAGGGCGCGAAGCGCGGCTGCGGAGGAAGGACTGGCTTGATAGAGTGCCCAGAGGACGGCTGAGGCGGTGTGGTAGGCCACCATGATATTGGATATTGTGCTGCTGTCTTGTTGACCTGATCGATTCCAACAATAACATGTATGAGGCGCGGAACAAGGGTGATGGAGAGATGCAGGGCGATGAAGAGAGAGAGATCGACATACTGACTTCACTGGTTGTCGCACAGGAAGTCATGACATAGAACAGAGATGGTGATCTAGAACCTGCCATGCCTTTGGAAACATCATCCGCTGTCATCTGCTTGTCGGCGTTGTGGTGTATCATGATCCGCCCGATATTATGATCTCGAAGTCCGCTCGTTGATTCATTAGATTCAAAAGAAAGAGTATCTTTTGGAACTGGCCATTTCCACAGCATTTCCATGGGATGATAATAGATAATTTGCCGATGTTGCAGCAGTTGCAGCTGATGGCAAGCGGTTTGCCTTGCGTAGCAGCTGTGTAGCAACTGTTGGTGGGCCTACACTTCCTCAGCTTACACAATGTGAGAGCACGTGAGAATCACTACAATACATACGATAGGGTACCTATCCCGTCGCGGGTCATAACATCTGTAATTCCAAAGAAATGTCTTTACGTCATAAAGATATGTTTCACCATTTTTCTCTATCTTCTGCCAACAACATTAGTGACTACAAGTGCGGTACAGGCCACCCTACATCAACAAAATTCCAATTAGTGAGAACAATTATAACTGGACCATTGAAAAAGAATCAGTATAAAATGTTTCCTCCTTAGGGTTAACGAGAGACAGACCATGCACACTTGCCAAAAAGAGTGCAAGAAGCAGTAATAATATTTAAGGTGTTGTGTGTGAAAGAAAACTAGTTTCCTACTGTGATCGTGGAATTTATTTTTGAGCTGTCACTTTACATGGTCCACAACAGCAAAAGGACTTACATAGTGTGGTAGGGATGATGTATACACTGTCAGAAAGCAAATAGAAAAAGCTCTCAATTGGTTTATGGGGATGACCCCTTGTGTAGAATGCCATTCCAATATAAATTTCTACAGATTGTTCCAAACCTTTTGCAAGAAAATTCATCAGAGTATCATTCAAAAACAAAAACAGGAGTTCGAAAGTCAATAATCTTTTGAAAATCGAGAAGTTCCATAGAACCAATCAATCAAATGATTCATTCAAAGGAACAAATTGAGTTAGTACATGTTGTTCTGTGCATGCCCCATCAGAAAGTCGAAATCTCCTCTCTTGTGAAAGTCAAAGAATTGATGATGTATGTTGATAAACAACATGAAAACGTGACCCCTCACAAAACTATATGTGAAGCCAAATCATCAAAGATGTATCCCATGTTTATCCCACAAGTCTCCCAAACCCATGTGTCAAAAGAAAGCACAACGGCCCTGATCTCATTTTGTTTTGTGATACACAGATAAACACAGAGCACTTGACCAACCCACTGTTGGTGCAAACTCACAAATATCCTGTGAGCTTCCCTCTGCTTGAAACAAGGGAGGCAGGAATTTGCATGCTTTGATACTGGAGGATGTATTATGTTCTTTCAGGGTGTTGAATGTCACAATGATTTTTGGTTATCTATCACCAGAGATGGAAGCAAATATCTATGGCTAGGTTAGTAGTGCTATTGATGTGCTTTGTGTCCTTGGGGGACTACATATTGAAAGAGTTGTATTTGAAAGGAACAATACTCATGTGACATGCACAAGTATGGAGTGTACTTTTGCTGCTAGTGATTGTTGACACAGAGAGAAATTTGTTAACCGAGCAATACATGAAGGTTGGTGGGAGTTGTCAATGCAGGTGGTAGGTATTGCAAGGAAAAGGTGCATAACAAATTTTGTGTTTGTCATTTCTGATTGTGGGAAGTGCATTGCTTGTGTCGTCTTTCTCTCTTTTGCTTGTCTGTTACTGAAAACATGCATTGCACTTGTTGAGCTGAATGTTGAATTACAATTTTCTGGTGAACATGATTACATACAACAATACTCTGAGTCTGGATTCAATTTTTGTTTGTTGAAAATCCTTTAGATTCTGAAGCTATCTTGGCAATATCAACTCTTAGACTCTAAGGCACTCATGTGATTAAACTTAGTGTTGTTTTGCTTAACCAAACTTTACTAAATTTTATGAACACTCATAACTAATTATCAACTAGACACCAATCAATGAAAATGAAAATTAAGATGAAGATTAATATTAGGATTAAGAATAAGATGAAAGCTTTGGGATTACATATGACATCCAACAATCAAATTATTGTACCCGGTCAAATTCAGAATTGGCAATGGCTGAACACTTAAAATACTCTCACACTTTTTGGATCATGTTCTTATGGCATCGCTGAATAGAGAGTTTATCTATTAAAAATACAAAAACAAAGAGACAATCCTTGTCTTGATGGTATTGTTAAAGTTTATCCTATAACTTGACAAGTGGTGGGAAATTTTCTTGTTTTCGGTGTAAAAAATTGCTTGTGATAAATTGAAGGATGACTATACATTGACTTTTGCATTGATTATGATGGATATAATGATGTGGCATGGGAAAGGAGCGATGGTGGGTGCAGAGCTTCAAGAATACAGAACAAAAGAACAGCAATGAACTTGGGCATGCAGTCCAGCTACTCCCCACCATAACAATCTCACAAGGCCCCAATGCAGTTAAAATTGAGTTGGGAATGATTTTGAATTTGCATCATAAGAGAGGGGTGAGTGTCAGTAGAATAGGTGGGCATTTTGGTGAAAATGACAGTAAAGGTGTGATGATACTGGTGTCATCACTGTGAAGGATGTAGAGATGTGAAATAATAGGGAGACAAGCAGTAGTCAGAGGTTAGAAGATGATCAAAATGTATCCACTGCTCATTAAGCCACCCTGGGACAAAGAGTGTTGGATGGTATTGCAGGGACATCCTGTCTCAACGAGTGCAATGGAATGCTGGGCTACTCAGAGATAGTGGAGCACCATACTGGAGTGGTCAGAATGGTATGGTCCATCATCAACAGCTCCATCTATTTCCATTGTAGGTCAGGTGCAGGTGGTCAGATGAAAAACGTAGATTATTGTATGCAACAAATGCACTTGAAAATGGCATGTGGGTGTCCAAGAACATTCATGACAAATATTACGTTACAGTCTCCAAGATGTCAAGAAAATATTGTTTTGCCTTATTCCTACCTGAACTACAATTGACCATCTTTATGAATGGGGAGCATGCAAAAAAATTATGAAGTGATGCTTCTTACAGCCTAAAAAGAAGAAAAAGACTGGTGAAAGGGAGCATGTGTGCTGCAAGTGCTGTCGTCTACCTGCGTCTCAATGGTACATAACTTGTGCTTTGGAGTGGTAAAAATTATACTCTACTCTATGTTTTACAAGGTCATTACAAGGATATGTCCTGTATGCTCACATTGTCATGTATCACTATGGTGTGTAACATGTGTGTTCAAGTAAAATGCTTTTGCATAAAGAGATAGCACGAGTGTGTGTGCAATGTGTCGAGTAAAACATTCGCGTTACAGTCATAAATACCTCAATACTATAATGAATTTCTCGTGTCAGAAGTAAAAACATCAAATTTATCTATACTTGTTGAAATTTCAAAATATCTCACCCATGGAGGAGGAGGAGGAGGAGGAGGAGGAGGAGGAGGAGGAGGGAGGAGGAGGAGGAGGAGGAGGAGGAGGAGGAGGAGGAGGAGGAGGAGGGAGGAGGAGGAGGAGGAGGAGGAGGACGAGGGAGGACGAGGAGGACGAGGAGGACGAGGAGGACGAGGAGGACGAGGAGGAGGACGAGGAGGACGAGGAGGACGAGGAGGAGGAGGAGGAGGAGAGGAGGAGGAGGAGGAGGAGGAGGAGGAGGAGGAGGAGGAGGAGGAGGAGGAGGAGGAGGACGAGGAGGACGAGGAGGACGAGGAGGACGAGGAGGACGAGGAGGACGAGGAGGACGAGGAGGAGTAGGAGGACGAGGAGGAGGAGGAGGACGAGGGGAGGAGGAGGAGGCAAGGAGGAGGCGAGGAGGCGAGGAGGAGGCGGAGGCGAGGAGGAGGAGGCGAGGAGGACGAGGAGGCGAGGAGGGGAGGAGGAGAGGAGGACGAGGAGGACGAGGAGGACGAGGAGGAGGGAGGAGGAAGGAGGAAGAGAAGGAGGAAGAGAAGGAGGAAGAGAAGGAGAAAGGAGAAAGGGAAGGGGGGGGGGGGGAAGGGGAAGGGAAGGGGGGAGAGGAGGGAAGGGAAGGGGAAGGGGAAGGGGAGAAGAGGAAAGAGGAAAGAGGAAAGAGGAAAGAGGATAGAGGATAGAGGATAGAGGATAGAGGATAGAGGAAAGAGGATAGAGGAAACTGGAAACAGGAAACAGGAAACTGGTATGGGGGTGTCTTGTATTCATATGTATCTTTTGTATCAGGTTTTCACACCTCAAGTACAATTTGACCAGATTTTGTGTATCAATCTATCACTAGCTTGCCTAGAGAGAGCCGTAATATGGACACTTTGAATGTTGCAACTATCTCTTTTCAGCAGGTCAGTGCAAGGATTCTCACAAATCAAAACAATGCTTACAACATGGCTCCGATACCTTTCTCACAGGGCATTAGATGAGTTTAAGCACCAGGGTATATATCTTAGACAATATTTGAAATTTTATTGAAATGTTGAACTTAATCTCTCAACAACTGCTCCGCATTAGGAAAGCTTCATTTGAAGCAACATTCATTGAAGCATTCAATCAAAATGGACATTATCAAACAGAGGTCTGACCATAACCTGCAGCACTGATATTGAAGATCTTCTGAGTAATTTGGAGGTGTTTGTCTTTAGTTCTCCGCAGCCAAATCACAGTCTTGACACTGAGGCTAGTGAACTTCTCAAAGAAATGCATTCTTTGTTGCAATTGTTATTCAATAAGAAACACATATTCCACCTTGTACCATCAGTGACACAATGAGTGATACAACTGGTACAAAGGGAAGAGTGTCAAATCATGGCTGAGTCAAACTTACAAACTCTGCCAGTATCAATTTAGAAGCTTCTACATCTTGACAAAAAAATATTTGGGATCTTTGTAATTACCAGAGGCCAGGGGCAAACAGTATGCTCCTTCTGATCACTGTGAGATGGAAATCTTGTTTGATGACAAAAAACATGACAAAGCAAGATACATACATCCTTGGCATGAGATAGTTCATTCTTGGGAGATTTTTTCAACAAGGCATATCTCAATAGTGCAGATGAAGTTAAGATCCTCTTGCAAGCCATGTTGCCTCAGGGGCAAAAAGCACAGGGATATCACATCAAGGATTATCACCATGCACAAATGATTGCTATCAAGATGTTTGTATGATTTACTTGATATCAGTGCTATGAAAGAAGGTGAGTCATTTACAATTGACTGTTACCTGTGAGAGAGGAGGACGGAGTAGCAGCCTTCACAGACTGAGCAGCCTTGGCATTTGATGACAATTTCTTCCAATTTCTGTTTTGCCTTTCATCTGACCTCCTCCTTGGATTCATTCCTGTTTTGTATATTAGAATGCCAAAGACAAGGTCACTCTAATGAGAAACTAGGTAAGGCCGGACAGTATAAGGTTTGATGGGTGGTTGAATACCCTGATGAATGGTTAGCTTAGGACAAAACTCCAAAACACGTGAAAGAAACTTTTGAAGTAAAGAATGGGAACAAATAACAAGGACTAACAGAACAAAAATCTATTGGAACAACTAACAAGGCAGAACAAAAATCTTTGTCTGTCAAGGCATCTGCCGGAATAAATGTGGAGATTCAACAAAATGAGGTAGAACAACACATTTTGACCTTTCATGTCATTATTTGTTTGTCTAGCATTAGTGATCATCTATTTTTCCCTCACTGAGTTACAAAACAAAAACAGGCATTACAAACAACATATGAGAAATAATCTGGATAAAAGAATTTGTGGTCAGTGAAGGATAAAATGGAGCATTTGTGCATATATGACTTTTCATCTCAATCCTACCGTTTTTCATATTTCTTCTTGAGTCGCACACTGTGATTAAAACATGATTACCTAATATGATTCCTGAATATTATCCATCACCAATGTTTAGCATTCCTTCCTTCTTTTGAGTGTTTATTTCATTACCAGGTCTCAAAAGTGAGTTCATGAGTATGAGTATCTTGTCTACTATCTCCAAAATCAATTCTACATCATATGGAGAAAGGCAGTTTTCCTATAAAGTCATCCCAATTCCTTTTGTAAGTAGAAATATATGTGAATGCTGGTTTTTGCCTGGAGCCACCTGCAACCCAACCATACACTTCTGTAATAGTGTACAGTTAATTTATGAAAGTGTATGGCTGGGCTACCAAACAGAGGACCTCCTGTAAGCCACATGAGAGCCACATGTACCCTCGAGTGTATGGGAGGGATATGGAGTGTTCATGAGACTTTACATTGTTTAGGTAATACATTTGTCTCTCTCTCAATTTTAGTTTGACAGCTGACAAGCAAAATAATTCCATGAATCAAGATGTAGTGTTTCATCTTTCACAATAGAAGCATCAAAGAGACAAAATGAGCACAATGTGGAGACACATTCTAAATTAACATGATTAACAGGCACTGAGTCACTTCAAGCCACCTGAATGGTCCATGAAAGAATGGTACAATGCCAATGTCACAGTAAGGTCCCAATCTGCATGAAAGTGAAAGATTGCCCCTTCTCTTGACTACAAGATTGAGAGCATGCAAGCAAAATAATTCCTTGAGTTGAGATGAAGAGTTCCCCTCTTGTGATAGCCCCACATGAGCAGGATGTGGAGGCGCTTTCCAAGTGACATGACAAGGAGGCACTTAGTCATTTCACACTGCCTGAATGGGAGAAATCAATGAATGCTAGGGTCCAAATCAATTTGATATCAGGGATCTTTACCCCTCTGCATATAATACATGGGGTTTATTTCTCTGAGAACTTATCTAAATACAATGTACTAGGATGACCAAGAAGAAAAGAATATATACCCCTCATTGCACTTCTTGAATGGTCATAATGGAAACAAAGATGTAGATGTAAGAAGTCAATGGCAAAGAAATTTGACCATGAATAACAAATTGAACTCCAATATTGTCTGTAATCAGTCTGTATATTACAGATGAGTCATCAGAGTCGGGTCTTGGTGTCACATGTAGGCGAATCCATGTGACAGAGACTCCACCTTGATAAATTACACCTACAATTTGTAAGAAAACTTGTATTAATGACCAGGGTGATATTATTTATAATAATCATCCAAATTGTCTTCATGGATTGGCTCCTTTATGACTTTCATGATAAGTTCCTGTTTTTGCTGTTCTCCTCACTGTCCTCTCCAATATGTTTGTCCTTGACACAGGTGCCCATATTGCTTTCAGTGTTTTGCTTTTGCACTGGCTCTTGTCATCTTTTTGTGAATTGTTGTGCATAGATTTCACTGATGATACTGCGCCTTTGCCCTCCTTGTCACCCTTGTACACCTCAATTCTCTTACCCTTTCCTTTGTCTGGACTTCCAGTCTTCTCCCAAAGCTGACCACTCTTCATCTTCAATGGACTCCTCTGCCAAGGAATTCCCTCAATTTTCCTTGGAGTGATTGGAAATCTCCTGTTTCTAAATAGTATCACTTTCCCACTTTCCATTTTTCCATAGCCGTCCCCTCATTTTGTTGCACTCAAAGTCTTGAACTTTTTGTTGGCTACTTATGGGACAGCTGTCATTTGCCATACCATTTAGCTGTATTCAAACTACACTTGATGAGGTGCTTTGGAGCTCTTTGGTGCTATTCGTGCCTGCACCTGCCTTGAACACAACAAACTTTTCTCATGTACTACCTATCCATTCAAAATTGAAGCAGACCACTGGATTGATGAGACGGAGTGAACCAGGGCTCATCCAACTATTCTGTTATTTCCTTCAGTTGTTATTTCCTTCAGTAGACTGATGATCTGTATGTTCAACTTATTAGTTGCTAGGTACATGAGTCTGTCCCACCCTCAAGTATTGATGGAAATTCTTCATATGAAAAGCAATTGTTGATGATTTTGACCAAGATTTGGCTAATAGTCCACACAGAAAATACTCTAGATGTGTTTGGCTTTCTAGTTTCACAGCAAGTTTGTGAGTAACATTGCAACATTGGAGTGATGTCAGAATCTTAAAAGCTTCTTCATTCCTTTTGTTTCTCCCCCAGGTTTACTGATATCCTCCAGTGAGACATAATCGTTCTACAATTGACTCACTGCAAACTAAAAACTCCGATACCTGCCGGTACACTCAAGTGTACAGGAGGGTTATCAGCAAGACAGGCAAGTTTGCCACGTGGATGATTTTTGAGCGATTAACTGACGTCAACTGACAACAACTGACGACAACTGACGTCTTTTACATTATCTCGTTAATGTGACTATTTAAGTGATGACAAAAGAAGGCTCCATGTGACGACACTGAAGACAAAATGACGACACTAAGTGACGACACTGAAGACAAAATGACGACACTAAGTGACAACACTGAAGACAAAATGACGACCGAACAGAAGGCAGTTAACGACATTTTAACGACACTTCGTGACGACACTGACAAACTTTGTGACGACACTGACGACCCCTATGTGGTATATATGTTGGATCCCGTTTTGAAAACCGCCCATTATCGATAATGGACGATCCAGCATCGATACTGGGACGCGCGGTTCCAGTATTGATGCCAGGGCCCGTAAAAGTAGGGCATTTTCAATATGGAGATCGCGATCTTGTGACGTTTAGGAATGGGTAGGGCATGTTCTTTTTTTGGCGACACAACACAACGCATCCAACGCACACATCCATCTGCCCCATAGAGACGACGCTGTTCTCATATTTCGTCCACCTATCACACTAGCCCCTCCCCGTCTGCAACACAATCTGCCCAATAGAGACGAGGCTGTTCTCATCTTTCCTCCGCCAATCACACCGATACCCCCCTCCAAATCACCGCTTGGAATCGTCCTGCCTTGTACTGTCTAATTTTTCCATCTCCCCTCTTCCACGCACTCTGTTCGTGTTCTCCATCGACCCGCTCCAAACTTACAGTTCCTTCTTCCATCGTATCTAGTAAGTTTTGTTTTGTTTCATGCTTCAATTTTTCCTTTATTCCCCCTTCGCTGATGCCTACTGATATTGCCCCCATATCAGAGGATGTCAGAAGTCCCTTCTGATAGTGAAAGGATCTCTGCTCTGCAGACAAGAAGAGTTGCCTTCTACGAGGAGGTTAGCCGAAGGATTGACCTAATGGGCACGAATTCAGGAATTCTAATGGATACAACATACAATGAAATTGTTGAATTCATCAACGCCATAAAAGAGTGCGCTACAAACGCTGAGAGGAGACAAATTATGCGAGACAACGCAGCAAGAAATCCGTACAGATTGCTCGAGAAATACGATCTGATTGTCAATTCCGATTCAACCAGGATATTGATTTTCAAACAGGGAGAAGGTTCTGCTTTGGACAGTTGTCAAATAGTTGTCAAGTTTAGCTCCATATTCGATGTCGTTAGACAGATCCACGAGGTAGAAGCCGGCAATGATCATCCTAAATCAAGGACCCTTCATAAACGTGTATCTGCGAAATATGGGAAAACCATCCCTCGCTGGATATGTGAGCTGTTCCCAGAGTTTTGTTCAATTTGTGTTCGTGCCAGACACCGCAATAAACCAAAAGCGGGCCACCAGCCTATTCTAACAAGAGGAATGAATGTTTGAGTTCAGTTAGACATCATAGACTATCAGAGCATGCCTGATGGCCCTTTCAAGTACGTGCTCGACTATCAAGACCATGGCACAAAGCTTTGCCAGCTGCGTCCTCTTGCACATAAATCAAAAACTAGCTGTGGCACAGGCACTTGTCGAGATATTTTGTATTTTTGGTCCTCCATTTATTCTTCAGGTTGACAATGGAAGAGAATTCAGTCACACAACATCAAAGTCACGACGTGTTCCGATTGACAAAGAGGTATTGGTTGTCATGTTACGTGTATTATTTTGCATCCTTTCTTTCTAACGGTCATTTCTTTTGCTGAAAGTTCTGTAATGCAGTTATTTCTGAGATCAAAACACTCTGGCCTGGAACAGTCTTAGTCACTGGTAAACCAAGGCATTCCGAGAGCAATGGAGGAGTGGAGAGGAGGAATCGCACAGTAGAAGAAAAAATATCTAATTGGATGCACGAGAACAATTCTACACATTGGGCATCATCACTGCCGTTTATTCAGTGGATATGTAACACACAACAACACAAAGGGATTGGTAACCGTACCCCATATCATTTGACATTTGGTCAAAATCCACTTGTTGGGATTTCTAACTTACCCATATCACAGCATCTTCTCAGCAGTTTGCGAACCGAGAGTGACGTTAGTAACGCATTGGGTCTTACACCAGATGTTCCAGTCAACGAAGCAATCTTGGGAAACCTCTCATCGCCAGGCACCCAAAATACAAAAACCACACACCTCCAAAAGAAGAAGAAGGACACTTCATCACAATTGAGCAATGCCACTCTTCCTATACTCCGCCGCACACCAGATCTTACAGAGCGTTTAGTGGCAAAGATTCTTTCGAAATGTATCGTCAAACCTCCCGGTGGAGGCACGCCATATTTTGGGTGGAAGGGAGTTGGTTTCCAGTGTGGTGTCTGTTTCAACGCTGTTCCATCCAATGTTAATTTTCTAACTGGCATGTCTCTGTTAATGATGTTGGATATTCGGGAAGCACCTAGGAAAGACTCTTCACTACTTCTTTGTTGATAAAGTCCATCAGAAGGGAAGTGGTCCTACAATGTATAGGCTCGCATTCAAGTCAGGGGTACTTTCAAGATTATATCATCCCTCTTACATTCACACTGTTGCTGCTGATCCAAAGATCTTAGGTCTTGAGAGGGTTCTTGACGAATGGACAGGCTTGCCACAAATGACTGAGCGTGAGGCAGCCAGAGCAGTTTCACTTGTTGGAGGACAAGGAAAACATCTAGGGTGCAAATGCAAACGAAGTACCTGCCAAACTAAGAGATGTTCATGTTTTCTTATTGGTATGAAGTGCTCCTCGAGTTGTCACGGAGTTGCAGGGAATAAATTTTGTGTTAATCATTTGTGATGTGTTCTGTTGCATTCTAAAAATTAGAGGTATGTTATTTGTCTACTTTGAGCTCTTTTTCAAGTAAAAATACGTAAACATCGATACTGGATTTACGCCAGTATCGATACAGGGCATCCATTAGCGATACTGGATTTTGAGTAGCTTTACATACTGATGTCCGGTATCGATATGGGACGTCCATTATCGATACTGGAATTTGATTATTCACACACAATGCCCATTATCAATAGTGGGTACCCAGAATAACCCAGTATTGATACTGGATATGCCAAAATTGATGTAACCAGTATTGATATTGGGCACACCCAGCGTCGATACTGGGCGTCCAATATTGATCTAGTGTAAAAAAAAATGACAATGGCATACTGATGTCTCCATTATCGATACTGGAATCGCAAGGGCCGTTCTAAAGTGCTGAAATTATCAATATGGGAATAATATCAAAATGGGCTACGCAGCAAAAAATCCCAGTATAGATACCGGGCGTCCAGAATCAGAATTGGTATCCCGATATTGAAAGAAGGGGCAGGTAACGGGCCCCGCCATCAATACTGGAACCACGCGTCCCAGTATCGATGCTGGATCGTCCAATATCAATAATGGATGGATTTCAAAACGGTATCCGACATATATACTACTGCCTACTGACGATAGTGACGAACAAAGTGACGACAAGGACAACTGATGACCCTAAGCAAAAACATACTGAAGACAAACTGACGACACAAGTGACGACCGTGAAGTCCTTTTGACGACCCAAGTGACGACACTGACGACACAATGATGGCCCAAGTGACGACACCTGACGACATTTTAACGACCCTTAGTGAAGGCATGAAATGACCAGATATTTTTAAGTGACGTCAACTGACGACATCGGAAGACATTGGATGACTCCATCTGGCGATACATATCGCCAAAGTCCAAAGTTGCCTGTCTTGCAGAGCCCCAATCTGGTAACCCAACTGTACACTTCTGTAACCAACAGATACACTAGTGTACCATAGAGGTCCGAAAGTATACCAGTGGGTTACTGGTCATTCCCAAAAAACCAACAGCTCACATTCATTTCTACAAACAAAAGGAATTGGTATTTTTACACCAAAACTGACTTCTCAGCAAGATATAGAATCAATATCAATCTAAATAGAGGATAACCACATTACTTAGTAGCTAAAAATGTTCACCAGTGGCATACTGGAAGTGTAAGTTTGGGTTACTGGAAGTGTACAGGAGAGTAGAGGGAAGTGTATGGGAGGGTTACTGGAGGGTGCCGCGGGACTACCCGAGCGTACAGTTGCATTACTGGGTTGGGTTTTCGGTATTATTAGACCACAGGGTAGTGTACCATCTATGGTTTACACTTCAATTATTATAATTTAACTATTGGTTGAGTACAAGTACAATATCAATCCCAGGACGGTCAAGTTCATAAAAACTCACCCTGAAAATATTCCTACCAATGCCAATTGTTGATGGCTATATGATGATGCTAGCTGGGAGGCCAAACTCAGTCTGTACTGAGTTTTAGCCATTCCTTTGGAAGGACATAAAGTGTTATTCAATATTAGAAGTAATGAAAAATGATTATAAAAAAGTTGAGTTCATAAAAACTCAATGTGAAAATATACCTGACGCTGTCAATTGTTGTACGCTGGATGGCAATGCTAGGTGGGACGCCAAACTCTGTCTGTGGGCTGAGGCCATTCCTGTGGTATAGGCATGTGTATTCATCTGAAAAAAATGATGTGTGCTCAGTAAAACACGGGTTGACAAGGGGAAGAAACAACACACTCAACCTGAAAATATACCCTCTGCTGCCAATTGTTGTCAACTTGACAGTGATGCTAGGCGGGATGCCAAACTCAGTTTGTGGGCTGAGTTTTGGCTGTTCATGTGCCCGCGGTAGGCTGCTGTAAGTATCCCATTGAAAAAATTGACGGGTTCTCAGTAAAACATAGGTAATATTGGCAAAGAAGCAATGAATTTACCCTGAAAATATACCCGCCACTGCCCACTGTTGTTAGCTAGACAGTGATGCTGGGCAGGATGCCAAGCTCAGTCTGTGGGCTGAGTTTTGGCTGTTCCCGTGGTAGGCCGCTGTAAGTATTCAATGAAAAATTGAAGCATGCTAAGTAAGGCATGGGTAAAACAGACCAAGAAGCAACACACTCATCCTGAAATATACCTACCGCTGCCAATTGTTGTTGGCTAGATGGTTATGCTGGTCGGGAAGCTAAACTCTGTCTATGGGCTGAGTTTTGGCTGTTCCCATGGTAAGACATCAGACATTTAATTTAAAAAATTGATGTGTACACAGCAACACGCGGTTAGAAAATGAAGAAGAAACAAACTCCCCTTCGTAAAATACCTTGTTGGCTAGGCAGGAATGCCAGGAGGGAGGACTTACTAGTTTTGGCAGTTTTTGTGATGGGATGAGAGGGTATATGGAAGCTATGGTCAATAGTTCAGTATCTCTCCTTTCTTCAAAATTTCATCAGACAAAACTGCTTTACTAGTGGAATGCATGTGATTTTTGTTTTTTTCTAAGACTTTCGCTTCCTTTTGTATTACAAAATCACAGAAGCCAGTGGTTCCGTCAGATGAAAGACTTTTTGTTTTGACTTTAATGGATACCTTTTCTCAACAATGGAGTCAGTTTAGGCACTAAACTGACACATAACTGATATAATAATGCTTTGTCTGACAAAATGACTTACTTTGTGGGGTTCCATTTAACTCAATGGACTATCAACGATAGTTTGCCTGTAAACCCTGTAGCCCATCTATTACACTCTCATGTAGCCCAACCGTACAATTTGGTATCCAGTACAAAACAGCAACCCAACTGTAGCTTCCAGTAGTACATCTGCACACTTTGGGTAGTAAACAATTCAAAACTGCACTGGATACTAGCAGTCACCAATGGCACATCTAGCAACTTCTTTTGTGATTGGCAAATGTTAGTATGAGATTCTACTTCTGCAAGCTAGTATTTGAATCCCCTTGCCATGGATTTAAAGAGGTTGAGCAATGAAGGAGAAGATGACAACATCTTGATTATTGTTATCATTGGTAACCTCCAACCAGAGTCATTGTCCGTCTCATACACCTCATCCTCATCAAGTGAGACTTCATTCTCAATTGCATTGAGCATACCACACTTGAATTTCTAACTTCTTCAATCTGTTTTGATCACCAGAAGGTTTCCTTTACACCAGCAATAGCTTCATTGTTTTCAAACCAATATTGTACACATGAGGCTTGGTGATGGATTTGGCTTTTGGACACAATGGTTGCATCACTTTATTGATCAAGTAGCTCTCTACCTTGCAAGAGTTCTTGGTTTTATTCCATAGAGTGAAGACTGCAGGATTTGGCATATGATGCACATATTTTTGCAAAGGCTGCAGTGTAGTGATACAATTGTGCCTGTTTGGGTGGTGAAATTCACCATGTTGGTTATATCCAGATACAATCTTGATTGGTCTGTCTCACCTCTCTTTAATATGCCTTTTGTTGCTCGTAGAACCATTCCGCATACATTGATCAGTCTCAAAAGATGATAACTTGAAATGAAACAAGCAACCTGACTTGAGCGCTCCATTGGAATGTAATGGCTGGTTGTGTCAGTGCCTTGTTGGTTGCACATTCGGGGATCCTGATGTCAGTGGTTTGTAAACTGATGGTATTTTGCAAGTATCTACATTGCTTCAAATAGCAGGTTACCTAAGCCGCACTTCACAAACATGGAATACCTCATTTGCTAGATCTTGAAATTGCAGTTTGGGATCACACTCAGGTGAAGCCTTATCATGAAATTGGATGAACTTGCAAAATTGAATTACACAACAACAGGACCTGCTTGGTGAAAGGCTCCATGTACATAAGGAATGATATCAAATTTTGAGAGTCTCCGCAAATTCTGTTGAAGTAGTCCAACCATTGTTCAAGAATCTTTCCCATTGATACTAAGCAATCCTTCAATGTTGCCTATGCTGGGACATGGTTGTATGTTGTGAGGAGGGCCACCATACCATCAATTGCTGCTGTTGCCAAAACAAGTGATAATGGAGCACGTTATCATTGATGCATGAAGGTAGAGTTGTATTGTCCATGTTGAGAGTTGAGAGATTTGTTGCCAACAGTATTGAAGGATTCTGCAGCTGTCATCCATGGTTGTGTTGGTTGTATGGGAACCATTGACATGAAGACTAGGGATCCAAGCCTGCACGATCGGGAGGTGTCGGTGCGCACCAACATGTGCTGGAATTTGTTACAAAACTTGTTTGGAATTTCACATTTGGTAGATGCGTGTTCCGTTCAAATAACATAATTGAACTGGATGTCACAAGTATGAAATATGGTGGGAACAATGTCTCACACAAAGGCTCTCATATTCAGCTATCACTGTAGCAGACCTTCTAAATGGCAAGATTTTGTGGGTCAGACAGAGAGGGACAGGGAGGGCTTTGGTGAGAACGAATCATCCCAAAACTGTGTGACTCACACAGAAGCCAGGATTCTTCTATGGAGGATCTAATAGTACAATAACGGGAGTCCACAAATGATTGGCAAGTATTAAGTGACACGGAAAGATTTGCTGACAGTAAGATACTGGGCGGATATGGGGCGGGTATTGTGCCCAGTTGGGAGGGATAGAAGCCTTCCCTTTTTTGTGGTTTTTGATGAGATTTAAGTGTGCCTAATATGTTTGACTCCAACAATAGGCCGGGATCCTCCACATCAACATAAGCAATCATCAAAATCTAAAATTTCCTGTGATTTCACCTAGTGATCATAAAAATCTTGTATGATTTGCTTGATCTGGAATTCTTCAAAACCACCGAAAGGACTTTTTGTGATTGCCATTGGACACATCAAAATACTTTGATTGTTGTATAATTTTTCATGATCCCCTGTGCCCCATGTTTTGGTATTCTTGACATGTAATAGCTTTTCAACATGGCAAGAGCACTTTCCCCTCTTATTGTATGTCACTGGCATTTGAATTAGCAACAACTGATAAAATATTCAGTATAATTCATGTAGTGTCCTTTACTAAAATAATATGCTTGCCAATGGGTGGTTCCGAAAGAAGGCTGGAACAGTTCTGAAGCAGGCCTGAATAATCAAAATCAATGGACGAGCAGATATTATAGCAATTTGACAAAGAAGACATATTCAGTAATTTGTTGGAGTGCTGTTTTTAGCTCCAGAATCTGATTCCAGATAATGAGGTTCTGACCAGGGTTTTTGGTCTCGGGGAAATATTCTACAGTTTTCTGTCATGGACAAGTCTTGTGTTTCCCTGACAGCGATCATTATGCTTAGGGAGTGTTGAACGAAAGTGACTACTAGTTATTTTTTATGTGATATTGTGCCCCGAAATACAGGAGAATTCTGAGACTTCCAACATACTTTGAGTACAAAAAAGAAGTTGAATTACTGTGCTCTACTTGAAAGGAAATAAACAAAACAACCAGGAGAATCTTGAATTTGTGGAATCATGATTGATTGTGAAAATTCCAAAGCCAAACAAGAAGATTATGAGTGCTGAATCTGAACCGAAAAGCATTTCAACTGTTCCAAAGTGGGATGGGAAGGTGGAGTCCTGTGCAATGTATCTTGCATAGATCAGCACATTGGCCAAGTAATGGTTGTGGTGGTGCAATGGATTTGATGGCAATGACAATTGTCCGGCCAAGTTGGATGAAAAGCACAAGGGAAAATTGTACTTGACAAACAAGCACATTCTGACTATCATGACATTGGGTATGACTTCGAGGTATGGTCTTGCTATGATCTAAAAGACTGTGAGCACTGATTTTCCCTAATAGGAAGGCTGATTGTGTCATTGAAATTCTGAAACAGAAGTGCAAGCTAAGTGATGTGAGTTCTGAGATTGAACTGGATTAAGAGAGGTCAGGTTCAACTATGCAACTGACTACTACAATGATATTATTGGGGTGACAGCCCAATTTGAGGCGAGCAAGTTGGATACTGAATTGATCAAGGCCATGGCCAAGAATGCAAGAACCCACTGTATGCAAATATGATCCTGCAACATTTGGCTGGTACCTCAAGACTTTGAAGCAATCTGTGAAACAATTTGAAAAGTATAATGACTTGCAACCGGAACCAGCAATGCACTTCATGCTGATGGAAGAGAGAAGGAGGTACACTTGACCAGCGCTGAAAGTGCAAGGGGTGATTTTAATGGTGTTTGTGGATGCTGCAAGAAAAAGACAGGACACAAGCGCAAGGATTGGCCAGTACACACAGCCAAACAAGGAGCATCTGGATCTGGATCTGGGAAGAATTTAGTTTGTGTGGAAAAGATAGACACACTGATGCTGACTGTTGGACAAAGTCCCCTGACAAGGCACTCAAATGGTACAAGGACTAACCAAGAAAGGGGAAGCAGTGTGGAAATTTGTGCTAGCAACTGTGGATGAACTTGATTCTAAAGAGCAGGATTTTTGTGGTGCTTGCCTGTAGATTAGCAATATAGGCAGGTGTGTAACTTGGACAGCATGGCTAGAAAGGAACTGAAGTGTCAGCGGCAAAGCTGGATGTACAATACCAACATGCCTTAGAATGCTTTATGAAAGTGACATATGGATTGGTTACTCTGGCACATCAAGTCATTCTACAAACAACAAAATGGGTGCTGTGAGCAAGAGGCAGTTTGGCAGTGCAAGCCTTGGTCACATCACGGAGGCTGTGAAGGCAATTAGTACCATTGATGTGTCTGGTCAATTTGTGGCATGCGCTGGCACATTGGGGTTGAAGGCAACTTAACCGATGTGAATTATAATGAAAAGCTGATTCAATTTGATCAGCTTGACCATTACTTCTGGGAGTGCAGCAAGAATCATACTCACAAATGGAAGTGGTGGGGTGATAAATTTTGATATCGTGATACTCACTGCTTGTGGGGCCATCTTGCATGTTGATTTGTTCGTGATGCAGATGTGTGTGCGGCTTGCAGTGATGTTGGAACAAACATGAATATTCAAAAGACGCATGAATTGTTAAGACATGGTGATGAGGAGTCAACAAGGAAAACTACTCAAGAATTTGGTTGGATACTCACTCAAGGAACTGTCAAGCCCTGTTGGCATTGTACCAAGGCAAAGGCAAAGCAGAAATATGTGTGTAAGATGTCGGGAGAGTCTACTTGGACCTGTTCAAGGTCTCTATATCCAAGTTGGATGATTCAGAGTTTGAGCTTGAACAAGTGGTGGAGGGTAGTCATGGATGAAGCAACTGGAACAAAGTGGAGTGACTTTACACCAACTCAAAAGGGAACCGTGGATTGCCCTTATGAGTTTATGAACAAAATGAAGCAGAGAGGAATTCGAATTTCGATAATGATAATTCAGTTGGATCCAGCTGGCAAGAACAAAGAGTTAGAAAATCAAGTTGACAGTGTTGCCTGGAAGCCTTTGCAACCAGTGGTTTTTGAGTGTACTTCCCGTGATACACCACAGCAAAACAACTTGGCTGGACTTGCATTTCCTTACATTGCCAGGAAATAGCCATGATGGAGGCGGCACATATTCCTGATGATGTTTGGGGCAAGTTAGCAATTGAAGCTATCAAATGTGCTACACAACTTGACAGCCTCAGGGTGATAACAGTGAGCAACAATACTGCAACACGGGATTTTCATGTATTCAAATCAAACCTGAACTGGCCTGTGAATATTCGAACATGGGGTGAAGCCGGAGTTGTGTCAGTGGGACCTAATGGCAAATCTGGAGACCGTGAAATTGAGATGCTGTTTGTTGGTTATCCATCAAACAGAGAGTCTGATAGTGTTCTATTGTGGGATCTATCAACAAATGGAGTGATAACTACTCGTGATGTCATTTGGATGAATCGAATGTACTTACCCAACCAAATGATGCATTCTTTGATGTTGAATCTACCCCGATGAATACTGAGGCAAAAGATGCATCAAGGATGCCATTGGCTCAAATGATAGCTCAGAAATTGTAGGGGAAGAGACTAGTGACTTGCAACAATCAACTCAAGTTTGCTGGGCTGAACCTATTGTGACAACCAAAGTTATTGAGCCTGAAGCAGGGGAGGCTGTCACTCAATTTGCTTCAGTAACTTGATCTGGTCAAATGGCAAGACAACCAGCAAGACTAATTGAAATGATGGATGTGTCTTTCTTGGCTGCTGAAATTTGATATCCCCAAGCAATGGCAGAATTGAACAACAATGAAGTCAAAGCTGAAAATATGGAGCTTGCTCTTGTTGGGGCTGGAATTGGAGGCAAGTTTGCCAACACAAATGAGCTGAAAGTCATGAACTACAGGGAAGCCAAGCAGAGCCTGGACAGAGTTGCATGTGAAGAGGAGATTAGAAATGAATACAAGAGATTTCAGAAATTCAATGCATTTACTGTGGAACCATGCAGTGAATTGCAAAGTGATGCAAAAATCATGTCTACAACTTGGGTAACGAAACAGAAAACAAATGGGAAGCATGGTGGGAGTATCAATGCCAGAGGGTATGAGCAATTGGAGGGAAAGCATTACTACTCAGATTCAATTGCTGCACTAGTACCAATCCAAACACAATTAGTATGGCGTGGACTTTACTAGCCATGATTCCAGAATGGTTACCATTATCATTGATGGTGAGGGTGCATTTGTACAGGGCAAGTTCACGAATGGAGAACAAACGCACATTGATGTACCAGATGGAATGGACAAGTTCTATGGAAGCCAAATGGATGTTGTTTTGCTATTGAATGTGCCCACATATGGTACAAAGCAAGCAGCTCATTGTTTCTATCAAACCTTGGTGTAGGAGGTGAAAGATCAAAACTACAAGCAATTCAAGGCAGATCCATGTCTTTATTTCCTTAGAAGGAATCGCAGGTTGGCTATAATGCTGTTATTGGTGGATGACATTTTGGCTTTGGGACATCCGGAGGATGTGAAGCAGATTGAATATGAATTGAAAAGTGCCTTTGTAAGCAAGAGTGAAGGCGAGATGAAAGAGTATGTGGGGAACAAGGTTGATGTTGTCGTGCAGAGTGATGATAGGGCGAAGATTAAGGTTACACAGCCTGTGTTGGTATAAAAGCTTTGGGATGAGTTTGATTTGCTTAGTGGAAAAACCCCAAAGACTCCAGCGATACTTGGTCAGGTGCTAATCAAGGGAGATTGGTATGCACTCAAATGCAACCAAGTATTGCTCTGGAAGAGCTCTTTGCATGTACAAAATGCACTGGTCAAGGCCTGATATCTACAATGCAACTCAAGACTGTGCAAGGCGAAAGTTCTTCAGCACTTGATGAAGTATGTCATGGGTACAACAGATATTGAGGGCTGGTGTTGTATCCACATAGAATGCGGGATGGCAGTTCAGAATTCAAGTTTTGAATTCGTGGAAGATCTGATTCTGATTCTGATTATTCTGCAAACACAGATGACAGCATAGTATATCTGGAGGGGTGGTATACCTTGAAGGTTACCAATAACATTTAGAAGCTCGACACAGAAATTTGTTACATTGTCAATTAGAGAGGCTGAATCAGCTGCTGGTGTCATGGTTGCTCAGGACATTTTGAATGTCTACACACTTTTGGTCTCTGTTGGCTTGTCTGTGGAAATTCCAATGCTACTGGAAATTGACAACAAAGGTGCAGTTGATCTAACTAATACTGGAGCATGGGAGGGCAAACTCGACACGTGGATGTATGAAGTCACTTTTTGCGTGAGCTGAAAGGCAAGGGACTGATAGTGGCCAAGCATGTACACTGGGGTTGAGAGTCGAGAATGAAGCAAATGTCTTCACGAAGAATACTACTGCCCCTGTGTACACAGAAAAAAGCTACCCAGAACCTGGAGCTAGATGGAGGGTGGTGGAGCTCATTTTTTAGCTCCAGATTCTGATCCCGGATAATGGGGTTTTGACCAGGGTTTTCAGTCTTGGGGTAATGTTCTACAGTTTTCTGTCTTGGGCGAGTCTTGTTTTTTCCCATAAAGTAATTGACCACTAGTTATTTTTACATGATATATTGTGTTGCACAACACAGGAGAATTCGGAGACTTCCAACATTATTACCATTATCCTAAACCTATGCGTCACATATTGATGTTCAACACTAATTACAAATCGTTTTACTTTACATTTTAGCTACTTCGCAATGATTTTGTCCAGCAGGACATCTAATGCATCCTCATACATCTCTGGTAAATGATCAGAAAACATATCCTGTGACATGAACACTGTATTTTTTGCAACTGCCGAAGCATCACAGCCATATGCTTCAAATTCTCCACTGAGAACATTCTTCTTCATCCATATAACAACTCTGGCTGGGATAATCATACGACACTCGCCGTCTACCTCCTTACTTTCGCACTTTGCTGCCTCCGCAACTGCTTGAAAGATTTCTGGTGGAACTTGGCTGAATTCATGAAAAATCTTCCAACGATCATAGAACCACATGTGCTCAGTAATATTGTCAACTGCATCAAGTAAAGCAGCTAGACGACGAACAGAAGTTATCGACAGGAAAGGAACTGCGTCATTGTCGTGAATGTAGGCAGTGCAGTTTTCGATTGCCTCCCTGACTAGATCGGGAGGATCAGGTTTACCATCTCCCGTGGCATCTGCACAGCAAGGATAGAAGGTAGGCGGAGGAGCAAATCCATAGCAAGATACCTTTCTGTTCCCTACCAGTTCTTCCACATGACACTTTATGTTGAGAAGGCATGCTACTCCTGCACCAAGACTGTGCCCTGTGATAATGAATCCATATTCCTTCAGCTCTTCTTCCTGAAACAATTCATTAATGTGTGCACCGGCCACTTCCCAAACGTCATCTGCCATATCGGCCATTCCCTGATGCGCAAGACAAAAACAAAAATTCTTCGCCATTCCCTGCACATCTATGATCGCCCCCGACAGCGAAAGAGTACCCCTTAATGCAAGCACAATTGATCTGGACTTGTGATCGATGGCAACAAAATGATGAAGTATGTGTTTGTCTCCATCATCCTTGGAATAAATGTATCGTAAATCCTCTGGCTTGATCCCACAGTGTATGATAATGGCCTGTTTGTTTGTTTGCAACTCCTGCGCATCAACGTTGATGTCGAGTGCGGACTTGATCATTTCCACTCCATACGCGGCAGTTGCCCACCTCATGAATCGAAAGCCCTCTCGAATTGGTGTGTCTATATCTGTGCCGGCGCTCCCCTCTAGCTTTGCCAGGATGTGCCGCTCCGCATCTTGCTGTTCTTGAATGTCGTTGAGTATTTTAAGATTATCCAACAGTCGACCTCGCAACATGGGTTTCATGACAGCCTCTTCCAATTCTCCACCAACCCCGGTGGCATCTAAATAAGCCTTCAGCTGTCCCATGGCATCGAACCACTTCTTCATCTTTTTGGGATTCGTCATGACTCCCACAATGTCGCCCATGGCACTCACCACGAAACTAATCCCGCCCTGAATGGCCGAGCGCGCATCGCTGGGAGGTCGGAAGTTGGGCATTCGAGTCGTGCGCATTCGAAGTATGGCTTCGTGAGATTGCAAGAGGACGCTGGAAGTGTCACTATCGTCTTGGTGTGGGATGTGACAGTAGACGAATTTGATGGGAAGAAAGAGAAGTAGCGCGAGGATCTTGGCGATACACTTGTCGGTCTTGGGCGAGTTCCTCAGCAGAGGAGGGAGGAGCACGCACCACAACGCAAGTGTGGGGTCGAGCACAAAGTCTCGCAGGGGCTCGAAGATGAATGCCAAGAAGAGGGGATGGGCTCGCCACAGATCCGAACGGGCCCTCGTGAGAGTGTCCCGGAGGGGGGAGGGAGATTTGATGTGTTCAGATTCCACGGAGCGGAAGCTGCTAGAGCTGAGTTTGGCGACGTGCACGTGGTCTTGGGCGACGGGAGAGCCGCTGGCGTCCTTAGTCTCCGCCATCGTGTGTCCGTGTTATTGTAGTGAACTTCGACCAGAGGATGTCAGTGACAGGGAGTTCTCTTTATGTCGTTGTCGATCAAGCGATATAAAATAATAGAGTAGACACGCCCACAGGACCTCATCCACAACACGCCACAGCCACGCACACTACCATATTGTATACGTAAAAATAAAATTACCAAGAAATCTTTTAGGATACCTCTTGCTCTACACAAATTCTCCTCATTTTTTTCTCGTGCTGTCTCGTCTCCTTTCTTCACCTTGCTTTCTTCCTACTTTACGCCTTACAAAAAATAATACATGCCCCTGATGTAATACTTGTTTGTAGTTAGACAAGGTTAGACAGCGAAAGATGATGCACCATGAGAGGAATAAATCATAGGATTGGCCGTTCGCGCTGCAGTTCAAGGTCGCATATTATTTCAAGGGACGCCAGATCAAGCTCATAAAGCGATACCCGTCATGTGTGGCATCGAAGGAGATTTCTTACTTCTGATCTGGATTTTGTTGGAGTGAGAGAATGTCAATGAATGACGTTATTCATGCCACATTTTTGCAAAAGTTGCTTACAACCTCTTTACCTCGCTTGTGATCTCTCTTTAACTCGCGACAATCTTTGATTTGTCAAGAAATTTCGATCTGTTATGAGCAGATGTGAAGAGGATGAAATCAAGAGGGCCAAAGCCCATGAACATTATTCTTTGTAAAGTAGCAGCACAGCGATAGACAACGATGCAAAAGACCGAGCCCTCCATCATAGAGACAAACTATGAAGTAAACAGATAACCTTTCGATAAGTAATGTGTGCTAACTCGATCTCGTTGCTAACTGAAAATGAGACGAACGATGTAAAGTAGTGGATGCTTTCTGAGGGAAGGGAGAAAAGTTAAGGCAAGGGGAGGAACTGTTTAGTCATTGGTAACGATAAAGATATCACAGGACAAGGGCAAGATGTTGGTTGCATGTAGAATTTAAATCTCGTGGTGAAAGTTATATTTTATATTGTTATTGTACCTGCCTTCTGATTCGGTAGACCCGTCAGAAGTGGCAGATGTATCAGAGACTGCCTCGCAACTCAGCTTTGAAAACAGCATAAAAATCGCCGTTCTCTAACGTCGTAGCCACAGCTTCAAAAATCTCACGGACTGAGATAATCATTCGCACTGTCATCAGGTTAGTACATGCGGTGTAAACCGAGCTGTCTCCGATCACTCATTAGCATTTAAAATTTGCCGCCTTCACTTCTACCAATTACCATTCGATATACTGCAATCGCCGTGATCCACTGTGCCACTCACCTATCTCAAATAGAAATTCATCAACATGATTGATTGCTCACATGTTTTTGGTCCTTAGGCCCATAGGGAGGTAGCCATAAAGAGTCTAAGAGAAGTTAAGAGCGTACAACATAGGTGGCAGTGCGTCGTCATTGATCACGACATATTCGAGATGGAAACTATTATTTCGTATTTCATCGGGTGGATCGACGCGGCAGAGCGAAGGATTCGACGCTGATCACGCGCATGGTGGGATGAGTTATGGTACAATAGCTGTACAATAGGTTATGGTATGCTCTGTAGAGGGATAATGCAAAGATCCTGGGCAAACTCCTGGGTTAATACATAGGAATCAATACTTGTAAAGATCCTCTTGAAACTGGTGTTCCGATATCCAACGATGATGTCTCACTAGAGAGAGGTAGGTACAGTACCATAATATGTGAGAGGCATTGATGTGTATGGTAGCTGAGACAAAATTATTGATAAATCTCTCGACATCCATCAATATAATTATTGAGTTCGATTAGAGCAATTCTACAAACGAACAACAGATAGGTTTACAATTGGAATCTCCAGCACAATCGTAGAGTAGAGAGAGTAGCCCATCATCATGTCGTCTTCCATCCAGCGCCTCGAAACATCCCACCCCCGCATGAGCCAAATAGTTGTCCACAACAACATAGTTTACCTTAGCGGCCAAGTCGACGAAACAGGAGCCACCGACGTGGCAGGTCAAACAAGGAGCACTCTAGCAGAAATCGACCGCCTACTAGAACTAGCAGGCACAGACAAATCCAAATTAATCCGTGCGACGATATGGCTTCAAAATATTGAGCGAGACTTTGCTGGGATGAACGAGGTTTGGACAGCATGGGTGGATCCTAATAATAAGCCGGTCAGGGCGACCACGGAGGCGAAACTTGCGGCGGACAAGTATTTGGTGGAAATACAGGTGGAGGCGGCCTTGGACTGATTAAGTTGGCGATGTTGAAATCTTACTCACTGTGTTTCGTGTGAAGGATCATATGTTATTTCGTGGTTTGGTCAAACCATGAAAGATCACTACGAAATAGAGTTAATATCACGTCAAATTAAACCCTTTTTTTAATCCAACATAATGTATCGTAATCAACTGAGAATGAGTGGACCCGCAATGCTTGGTCTACCGGCATTCTTGAAAAGAAGAAAAAGTGCAAGTACGAAGAGAATACCGTTAAATCTTCTGTTTTTTGTAGTTCCTAGAGGAACACCAAGTCATATTAGGTGACCCAGCACAGCAGGTAATAGCATAATTGTTTTCGATTGTTATGTTAGCAATATGGTGTCAGGTGTCTCAATTCTAGTGGTGCAACGATGAATATGTGCGGTTCATTTGAAATCCATGATCTGACTGTCAGTATAGCGGCAATTTATGTTTTATCCTGATCTAATCCACTCATAGAATAGAGATCATGGGACAAAAAAATATTGAAGGGTGTTGTCAATTAAGTGGGCAACATTTCTCAAGATGGGCACAAGATTAAATTGTTTCTCCTCTTCCCGCGACATGGCAGTTAAACAATAGAGGAATTCCAAGGGGTTTGAAGAAGAAGCAGAGCCCAAAAATAGTTGGTAGTGACAAGACAGAAGAGAATATCAGTATCCCTTCCCATGATTGTGGCTTTGTTACATGTCATGTGTCAATCCCATTTTGCCTCCCTTACTAATGGGTTGTGGGCACTTATACCCTAGATTTTTAATGTTTAAAATCCAAATGGGTGTTTGCAATTTCTTTAATGAATTGTTATGTTCCCCTAATTATGTCTTCCTGTAAAATAGGAGCATTGATTGCTTTTATAGATATTTGATGTTAGGTAATAAAAGATGCCAAATGATGCGAAGAAAAAATCTTAAATTAATTTTCTCACTGTCCTTTTGATGAAAAGGAGACAATCAAAAGAAGGAAATCTAAGCACTGACATCAGAAATGGATCCAATAACATGGCAGAAAACTCAGTTTCACATTCAGACTGGAATTCTAAAAAATTCTGGACTCTAACAGAAATAACTACTGATTGGAATGTAATCACATTCCAATGGTCTGATTTTTATCTATCAGTAGAATGAAAGCTATGTTTTAGAACAAAGTTGTGATACAGTAATCAGAAAGTTGTGCCCAGAACTTCATCAGTAGCAACAAAAATGGTATGAGAATCGTTCCTATATCCATTAATATGTGTATATGCTGGACCCCATCCTGGCACCATCCCAGTTCTAGCACTGGGACAAAAAATTCGCCCAGTGCTGGAACTGGGCGTTTTTCTCCCCATTGTGGCACTTTGCATTGAAATTTTTTCCAGTGCCACAACGGGGATCAAACCTGACTGAGGTAGGGATAATTACTATGTCAAATTTTTCGAGGTACATTATTAGGTTACCACGTCATCGGAAGAATTTGACGCGCTTGCATGATTTTTGTGTACGATACCCTCTATCGTACGGGTGCAGTCAGTATCCTAACTACGTACAGTAGTACACTCCCCATTGGAGCACTAACTCTACGAAGTACAATAGTAGTGCCAATAATGGGCATGCTTGAAAGACAAATTTAGGCACTAGTGCCTTAATTGGGACGATTTCATTGTCCCCATTAAGGCACTGGTGTCCCAATGGGGTTGGTGCCACAATGGGGGTTGGAGCAAATCTCCCAGTTCTAGAACTGGGCACCCGGTTCTAGAACTGGACTTTTGTCACGGTCCCAGTTCTAGAACTGGGACGCCTAGTTCTAGAACTGGGCGCCCCATTGAGGCACAGTGCCACAACGGGGAGAAAAACACCCAGTTCTAGCACTGGGCGAATTTTTTGTCCCAGTGCTAGAACTGGGATGGTGCCAGGACGGGGTCCAACATATATATACAAACTGGGTGTGAAATGTAGAAAAACAAAGATTGTCCGAAACGTGAGCTGTCTCCGACTTGATTAGAATGCATCCACACTCCAATGTTATGTTTTTATTGTATCCATTAGAATAAAAGTTATGTTTATAACTAAGTTGTAATACATCAATCCGTAGGAGTTTCCTATAACTCTGCAAGTAACAGCAAAAATGGTATCAGAATCTTTCATACATCAAGTAAAGTGTGCACAAAAAGAAACTGAGTGCACAATGTAGAAAAATAAAGATTGTCCAAAAAGTGAGCTTTCAACAACTTAAAAATAAATCAATTCTGATCACAAACTTTGTAGTTCTGGTAGATAGCAATATGTAAGTGTGCACCTTATGCGTATGCGAATAAGCCCATATAAATTTCTCTGCACTTGCATTCTTAGCAAGCATATTCAAATAATATTCACATCAGCTAGATTAATTGAGGAGTTGTCAAGAATATGATGTTTTTACACAGAAAAGAAGTACATGTCTGCAAGGAATGTAGTCCATACAGACAAATATCCTGCTATTTTCTGTGTGGAGTGCATCATTGCATGTGACGTCTGTGAAACAAAAAAGAATGGAGGCAAACCTAGCTGAGGGTGCTATGTCTAAGCTTAAATGATAACATCATGGAAGAAATCACAAGCTAAGAACTTGTTGAAGGTGCATATTCGATCAATTGCAAAACGTGAAGGATTTTGGGGCCATTTACCAGTGTTGGTGTCTTTGTTTTTGGCTTCTACTTGTAGGCATTGTCGAGGTGAAGTACTATGTCCACCAAATCAATGGACTTCTTGATTTTAGATTGAGCAATATGCCTGACAAGTGGAATACCCCAGAATGTCCTTTATTCAACCTCTGAAAGACAAAAGTCAAGTGCAACAAAGATAGAAAGTTTGGACAAGTCTGACTTGAGAAGATGATGACAAGCACTTCATTCTCTTGCATAATGATCCGTTTTTGCATTTATTTCATGCTCCCTCTTCAGAAGAGGAGATTGTTGAAGTTATGACTTTGGGGAGTACTATTGAACATGATGAAGCTGCAGAGTACATTTGCAAGCCCAACTGAAGATCCTGCTGACAAAGCTGATGAAATTTGGGAAGTTTTCATGTGGAGAGACAAAATGGGATCAGAAGACAGTCAAGAGGAACAAGAAGAATAAATAGAACAAGAGAGGCATCCTTTCACCGAACAAAGCAAATAAGGTTTCTACAATCATGCAGCGTTTGCTTATGGGGCAAAGTTGAGATTAGTGGATTCTCTAAGAGTAAGAAAGCTACAGGAGGACATGTTATGAGAATTACAACACATTCTATTCTAAACTTGAGAAGCCTATGATGGTCATGAGGATTTTCAAGGTGTGGGAAGAAGGTTAGGAGATGGCTCAAATCAAAAGTATAGTCAGAGATGAGATAGGTTTGCCACTAGATTCTTGTCAAATTACAGAGGTTTAATGTGATATGATAATTAGATCAAGGAAATGATGCATTCAGCTCTTGGTGAATGTGCAGTAGCAATAAAGCTGCACAGAAATGGAAAAAGAAAGCAAGAGAAGGACAGGGTGTCAACTCCATCAAGTTGTTGACAATTATGCCCATATTGATGTCCATTGAGATAAGTCATGAGTGAGGATGACATCGAAAATTTATTTAAATTTCAGATCAACTAAATTCTAATCAATTCATTGCAACATGAATATTAAAAATGAGAGGAATTTGTAAACAAAACGCAAACAAAAGATAATCATAACTTGGATCTGATTGTCTTAATTTTCTAGCAATATTGAACAAATAGTACTGTCTTCTCATTTCATTTTGGCTTTCTTCATCTTGGTCAACAAACAATTCAGTTCTGTTGCACTTAACAAATTTGAATGCAAACAAAAAATCATAACATTGAGTTTCAACTCCATCAAGTTGATGACAATTATAGCCATATTGTTGTCCATTGAGATAAGTCACGGGTGAGGAAATCGAAAATTTATATAAATGTTAAATCAAATAAATTTTAAATGATATTATTGCAACATGTGTATTAACAATCAGAGGATTTTGTACACAAAATGCCAACAAAAAAGATATAACTTGGATCTGATTGTGTTTACTTTATAGCAATATTGATCAAATAGTATGTTGGCATTCTTCCTCTTGGTCAACAAAATAATTCTGTTCTGTTGCACTTAAACAAAGTTGAATGCAAACAAAAGTAATCGTAACTTGGATCTGATTGTCTTTATTTTCTAGCAATATTGAACAAATAGTACTGTCTTCTCATTTCATGTTGGCTTTCTTCATCTTGGTCAACAAAACAATGCTGTTCTGTTGCACTTAACAAAGTTGAAGGTAGATTTGTTGAGTTTTGAGGCACAGGGCAGTGTGTATTCATCCAACTCTCTGCCTTGTGTTCACCAAGCTTTCCCATAACTTTACCAACTATGGTGACATATCACCACAACCACCACTGTTGGTCGTTCCCTTCTTTTTCATTTGCCTGTTGGCAAAATACAACATTTTGAATCAAGCGTTTGGTTTTGTAGGATGGGCAAGGGCAATTCATGGTTTAAGCCATGAAACAATTAAAACTGAGAAATGTGGGCCAAAACAGGTGATGTCTCAGTTGGAGTCAACCAAACACAAGCATGGAAAGGATAATTTCACAAAAAGGAAGTACACATATTTGTTTCAAAGTGGTTAATGACCACAACAAGTGGTATTAGCATGCTGTATTTGCTTTCCTGTATACTCTCAATAACATGATGGATGGAGAGTGTCAAAAATGTGATGGATGGAGAATGTGATAAAACGGATTTTGATTTTTACTTGACAGTATTTTGCTCTCTGAATCATTCTACCCTGATGGTATAAAACCTCACCCCTTGGTCTCTTTCCTTTGAAATACACCAAAACACTAGATCTCAACGTAGCTTCATGACTCACCAGAAGCATTTGGGAAAGACAAAGAAGTGGGATTTGGTTGAAGTTGAAGTTCCCCTCTTTGGTGAATTCTCTAAATGAAAATAGTTGTAATGATATTTTTACTTCATGTTTCCTTACACTCCAATACATGACTTGACAATCAAGTCACAGGGAATGTGACAAAGATTAGTGCCTTCAAAATATATGAGGTTACTCAGAAAGAGATTTTAGGAGATGAAACTTCTAGAAGAGGAAGACTGTCTTTAAGATGAAGCTTGACCTAAAACAACAGGAACTTGGTTGAGTGAGGTGCAAATGTGCCCTTGCCTACAAGAGAAAGAAGTCTCTGTATGATTGTGATGGAGGTAGAAACTGTAAGGGGGCAACAATCCAGAAGCACGGGTAAATGGAGTCAGCCTTCGCACTTACAAGTGAAGTCAAAAAAGTAGACATCCTCTTTCTTGTTTGAATCATT
>JABMIG010000236.1:225691-241773 GCA_013187285.1 Cyclotella cryptica
ACACTCCAATACATGACTTGACAATCAAGTCACAGGGGGGAATGTGACAAAGATTAGTGCCTTCAAAATATATGAGGTTACTCAGAAAGAGATTTTAGGAGATGAAACTTCTAGAAGAGGAAGACTGTCTTTAAGATGAAGCTTGACCTAAAACAACAGGAACTTGGTTGAGTGAGGTGCAAATGTGCCCTTGCCTACAAGAGAAAGAAGTCTCTGTATGATTGTGATGGAGGTAGAAACTGTAGGGGCAACAATCCAGAAGCACGGGTAAATGGAGTCAGCCTTCGACTTACAAGTGAAGTCAAAAGTAGACATCCTCTTTCTTGTTTGAATCATTCCTTATGTTCCTTACTTATGTGAGCTCCTTTTGCCTGTCGGCGTAGAGTGATGCTAAACTGCCCAGAGGCATATAGAAATAATGATAAACACCATTGCAAGAAATAAGTGTCTTACTGACTGAATGTTCTTCATCTTGGTCAACAAAATAGTTCTGTTCTGTTGCACTTAAACAAAGTTGAATGCAAACAAAAAGTAATCATAACTTGGATCTGATTGTCTTTATTTTCTAGCAATATTGAACAAATAGTACTGTCTTCTCATTTCATGTTGGCTTTCTTCATCTTGGTCAACAAAACAATTCTGTTCTGTTGCACTTAACAAAGTTGAAGGTAGATTGTTGAGTTTTTTAGGCACAGGGCAGTGTGTATTCATCCAACTCTCTGCCTTGTGTTCACCAACTTTCCCATAACTTCTACCAACTATGGTGACATATCACTCTGACAGACACCCACTTGCTATTGGCCGGTTCCCCTTCTTTTTCATTTGCCTGTTGGCTATTTGTAGCTGCATTGGGAAAGTTGGCACAAAATGTGAGAGCCTCCTGACATTTCTCTGATGAAGTCAACTTTCTATTGAATTCAAAATATACTCTGTTGCTCTTACCTTCAATGGAGGTGGAAGGTTTAATAGACTGGAGTTGGCAGGATCAAAAATGGCCCTGCTTTCCCTTGTGCATCTGAAATCAGAGCTTTATGCACTTCACGAATTCCGGTGAAAAGGTTATTTGAAAGAAAGCGGTTGCTGAACAATCAGGGGGTCATGGCAGCCTGCCTAAATAGCATGAAGTGGTATTTCATCACCATAAGTGTCAGAACCATGGTTTCATTTTTGTTTTGAACCAGCTTGGCCATCATGTACTCACCATGGTTGTCAGCATTTTTGTGCCATGTGAACTGGGGTACATAAAAACGGACAGAATAGTAGCATTACTTTATGTTGCCCCGCTGCAACTACATCACAAAATACAACATTTTGAATCAAACGTTTGGTTTTGTAGGATGGGCAAGGCAATTCATGGTTTAAGCCATGAAACAATTAAAGAGCTGAGAAATGTGGGCCAAAACAGGTGATGTCTCAGTTGGAGTCAACCAAACACAAGCATGGAAAGGATAATTTCACAAAAAGGAAGTACACACATATTTGTTTCAAAGTGGTTAATGACCACAACAAGTGGTATTAGCATGCTGTATTTGCTTTCCTGTATACTCTCAATAACATGATGGATGGAGAGTGTCAAAAATGTGATGGATGGAGAATGTGATAAAACGGATTTTGATTTTTACTTGACAGTATTTTGCTCTCTGAATCATTCTACCCTGATGGTATAAAACCTCACCCAACTTGGTCTCTTTCCTTTGAAATACACCAAAACACTAGATCTCAACGTAGCTTCATGACTCACCAGAAGCATTTTGGAAAGACAAAGAAGTGGGATTTGGTTGAAGTTGAAGTTCCCCTCTTTGGTGAATTCTCTAAATGAAAATAGTTGTAATGATATTTTTACTTCATGTTTCCTTACACTCCAATACATGACTTGACAATCAAGTCACAGGGGGAATGTGACAAAGATTAGTGCCTTCAAAATATATGAGGTTACTCAGAAAGAGATTTTAGGAGATGAAACTTCTAGAAGAGGAAGACTGTCTTTAAGATGAAGCTTGACCTAAAACAACAGGAACTTGGTTGAGTGAGGTGCAAATGTGCCCTTGCCTACAAGAGAAAGAAGTCTCTGTATGATTGTGATGGAGGTAGAAACTGTAAGGGGGCAACAATCCAGAAGCACGGGTAAATGGAGTCAGCCTTCGCACTTACAAGTGAAGTCAAAAAGTAGACATCCTCTTTCTTGTTTGAATCATTCCTTATGTTCCTTACTTATGTGAGCTCCTTTTGCCTGTCGGCGTAGAGTGATGCTAAACTGCCCAGAGGCATATAGAAATAATGATAAACACCATTGCAAGAAATAAGTGTCTTACTGACTGAATGTTCTTCATCTTGGTCAACAACATAATTCTGTTCTGTTGCACTTAACAAAGTTGAATGCAAACAAAAAGTAATCATAACTTGGATCTGATTGTCTTTATTTTCTAGCAATATTGAACAAATAGTACTGTCTTCTCATTTCATGTTGGCTTTCTTCATCTTGGTCAACAAAACAATTCTGTTCTGTTGCACTTAACAAAGTTGAAGGTAGATTGTTGAGTTTTTAGGCACAGGGCAGTGTGTATTCATCCAACTCTCTGCCTTGTGTTCACCAACTTTCCCATAACTTCTACCAACTATGGTGACATATCACTCTGACAGACACCCACTTGCTATTGGTCGGTTCTCTTTTTCATTTGCCTGTTGGCTATTTGTAGCTGCATTGGGAAAGTTGGCACAAAATGTGAGAGCCTCCTGACATTTCTCTGATGAAGTCAACTTTCTATTGAATTCAAAATATACTCTGTTGCTCTTACCTTCAATGGAGGTGGAAGGTTTAATAGACTGGAGTTGGCAGGATCAAAAATGGCCCTGCTTTTCTTCCTTGTGCATCTGAAATCAGAGCTTTATGCACTTCACGAATTCCGGTGAAAAGGTTATTTGAAAGAAAGCGGTTGCTGAACAATCAGGGGGTCATGGCAGCCTGCCTAAATAGCATGAAGTGGTATTTCATCACCATAAGTGTCAGAACCATGGTTTTCATTTTTTGTTTTGAACCAGCTTGGCCATCATGTACTCACCATGGTTGTCAGCATTTTTGTGCCATGTGAACTGGGGTACATAAAAACGGACAGAATAGTAGCATTACTTTATGTTGCCCCGCTGCAACTACATCACAAAATACAACATTTTTGAATCAAACGTTTGGTTTTGTAGGATGGGCAAGGGCAATTCATGGTTTAAGCCATGAAACAAAAGAGCTGAGAAATGTGGGCCAAAACAGGTGATGTCTCAGTTGGAGTCAACCAAACACAAGCATGGAAAGGATAATTTCACAAAAAGGAAGTACACACATATTTGTTTCAAAGTGGTTAATGACCACAACAAGTGGTATTAGCATGCTGTATTTGCTTTCCTGTATACTCTCAATAACATGATGGATGGAGAGTGTCAAAAATGTGATGGATGGAGAATGTGATAAAACGGATTTTGATTTTTTACTTGACAGTATTTTGCTCTCTGAATCATTCTACCCTGATGGTATAAAACCTCACCCAACTTGGTCTCTTTCCTTTGAAATACACCAAAACACTAGATCTCAACGTAGCTTCATGACTCACCAGAAGCATTTTGGAAAGACAAAGAAGTGGGATTTGGTTGAAGTTGAAGTTCTCTTTGGTGAATTCTCTAAATGAAAATAGTTGTAATGATATTTTTACTTCATGTTTCCTTACACTCCAATACATGACTTGACAATCAAGTCACAGGGGGAATGTGACAAAGATTAGTGCCTTCAAAATATATGAGGTTACTCAGAAAGAGATTTTAGGAGATGAAACTTCTAGAAGAGGAAGACTGTCTTTAAGATGAAGCTTGACCTAAAACAACAGGAACTTGGTTGAGTGAGGTGCAAATGTGCCCTTGCCTACAAGAGAAAGAAGTCTCTGTATGATTGTGATGGAGGTAGAAACTGTAGCAACAATCCAGAAGCACGGTAAATGGAGTCAGCCTTCGCACTTACGTGTGAAGTCAAAAGTAGACATCCTCTTTCTTGTTTGAATCATTCCTTATGTTCCTTACTTATGTGAGCTCCTTTTGCCTGTCGGCGAGAGTGATGCTAAACTGCCCAGAGGCATATGGAAATAATGATAAACACCATTGCAAGAAATAAGTGTCTTACTGACTGAATGTTCTTCGTCTTGGTCAACAAAATAGTTCTGTTCTGTTGCACTTAACAAAGTTGAATGCAAACAAAAAGTAATCATAACTTGGATCTGATTGTCTTTATTTTCTAGCAATATTGAACAAATAGTACTGTCTTCTCATTTCATGTTGGCTTTCTTCATCTTGGTCAACAAAACAATTCTGTTCTGTTGCACTTAACAAAGTTGAAGGTAGATTTGTTGAGTTTTGAGGCACAGGGCAGTGTGTATTCATCCAACTCTCTGCCTTGTGTTCACCAACTTTCCCATAACTTCTACCAACTATGGTGACATATCACTCTGACAGACACCCACTTGCTATTGGCCGGTTCCCCTTCTTTTTCATTTGCCTGTTGGCTATTTGTAGCTGCATTGGGAAAGTTGGCACAAAATGTGAGAGCCTCCTGACATTTCTCTGATGAAGTCAACTTTCTATTGAATTCAAAATATACTCTGTTGCTCTTACCTTCAATGGAGGTGGAAGGTTTAATAGACTGGAGTTGGCAGGATCAAAAATGGCCCTGCTTTTCTTCCTTGTGCATCTGAAATCAGAGCTTTATGCACTTCACAATTCCGTGAAAAGGTTATTTGAAAGAAAGCGGTTGCTGAACAATCAGGGGGTCATGGCAGCCTGCCTAAATAGCATGAAGTGGTATTTCATCACCATAAGTGTCAGAACCATGGTTTCCAATTTTTGTTTTGAACCAGCTTGGCCATCATGTACTCACCATGGTTGTCAGCATTTTTGTGCCATGTGAACTGGGGTACATAAAAACGGACAGAATAGTAGCATTACTTTATGTTGCCCCTGCAACTACATCACAAAATACAACATTTTTGAATCAAACGTTTGGTTTTGTAGGATGGGCAAGGGGCAATTCATGGTTTAAGCCATGAAACAAAAGAGCTGAGAAATGTGGGCCAAAACAGGTGATGTCTCAGTTGGAGTCAACCAAACACAAGCATGGAAAGGATAATTTCAAAAAAGGAAGTACACACATATTTGTTTCAAAGTGGTTAATGACCACAACAAGTGGTATTAGCATGCTGTATTTGCTTTCCTGTATACTCTCAATAACATGATGGATGGAGAGTGTCAAAAATGTGATGGATGGAGAATGTGATAAAACGGATTTTGATTTTTACTTGACAGTATTTTGCTCTCTGAATCATTCTACCCTGATGGTATAAAACCTCACCCAACTTGGTCTCTTTCCTTTGAAATACACCAAAACACTAGATCTCAACGTAGCTTCATGACTCACCAGAAGCATTTTGGAAAGACAAAGAAGTGGGATTTGGTTGAAGTTGAAGTTCCCTTTGGTGAATTCTCTAAATGAAAATAGTTGTAATGATATTTTTACTTCATGTTTCCTTACACTCCAATACATGACTTGACAATCAAGTCACAGGGGGAATGTGACAAAGATTAGTGCCTTCAAAATATATGAGGTTACTCAGAAAGAGATTTTAGGAGATGAAACTTCTAGAAGAGGAAGACTGTCTTTAAGATGAAGCTTGACCTAAAACAACAGGAACTTGGTTGAGTGAGGTGCAAATGTGCCCTTGCCTACAAGAGAAAGAAGTCTCTGTATGATTGTGATGGAGGTAGAAACTGTAAAGCAACAATCCAGAAGCACGGTAAATGGAGTCAGCCTTCGCACTTACAAGTGAAGTCAAAAAGTAGACATCCTCTTTCTTGTTTGAATCATTCCTTATGTTCCTTACTTATGTGCGCTCCTTTTGCCTGTCGGGAGAGTGATGCTAAACTGCCCAGAGGCATATGGAAATAATGATAAACACCATTGCAAGAAATAAGTGTCTTACTGACTGAATGTTCGTCTTGGTCAACAAAATAGTTCTGTTCTGTTGCACTTAACAAAGTTGAATGCAAACAAAAAGTAATCATAACTTGGATCTGATTGTCTTTATTTTCTAGCAATATTGAACAAATAGTACTGTCTTCTCATTTCATGTTGGCTTTCTTCATCTTGGTCAACAAAACAATTTTGTTCTGTTGCACTTAACAAAGTTGAAGGTAGATTGTTGAGTTTTTGAGGCACAGGGCAGTGTGTATTCATCCAACTCTCTGCCTTGTGTTCACCAACTTTCCCATAACTTCTACCAACTATGGTGACATATCACTCTGACAGACACCCACTTGCTATTGGCGGTTCCCTTCTTTTCATTTGCCTGTTGGCTATTTGTAGCTGCATTGGGAAAGTTGGCACAAAATGTGAGAGCCTCCTGACATTTCTCTGATGAAGTCAACTTTCTATTGAATTCAAAATATACTCTGTTGCTCTTACCTTCAATGGAGGTGGAAGGTTTAATAGACTGGAGTTGGCAGGATCAAAAATGGCCCTGCTTTTCTTCCTTGTGCATCTGAAATCAGAGCTTTATGCACTTCAATGACCTCGTGAAAAGGTTATTTGAAAGAAAGCGGTTGCTGAACAATCAGGGGGTCATGGCAGCCTGCCTAAATAGCATGAAGTGGTATTTCACCATAAGTGTCAGAACCATGGTTTTCATTTTTTGTTTTGAACCAGCTTGGCCATCATGTACTCACCATGGTTGTCAGCATTTTTGTGCCATGTGAACTGGGGTACATAAAAACGGACAGAATAGTAGCATTATTTTATGTTGCCCCGCTGCAACTACATCACAAAATACAACATTTTGAATCAAACGTTTGGTTTTGTAGGATGGGCAGGGCAATTCATGGTTTAAGCCATGAAACAAAGAGCTTTGAAAATAAAACAGGTGATGTCTCAGTTGGAGTCAACCAAACACAAGCATGGAAAGGATAATTTCACAAAAAAGGAAGTACACACATTTGTTTCATAGTGGTTAATGACCACAACAAGTGGTATTAGCATGCTGTATTTGCTTTCCTGTATACTCTCAATAACATGATGGATGGAGAGTGTCAAAATGTGATGGATGGAGAATGTGATAAAACGGATTTTGATTTTTACTTGACAGCATTTTGTCATCTTCTCTGAATCATTCTACCCTGATGGTATAAAACCTCACCCAACTTGGTCTCTTTCCTTTGAAATACACCAAAACACTAGATCTCAACGTGAGCTTCATGACTCACCAGAAGCATTTTGAAAGACAAAGAAGTGGGATTTGGTTGAAGAAGTTCCCTCTTTGGTGAATTCTCTAAATGGTGTTGTAATGATATTTTTACTTCATGTTTCCCTTACACTCCAAACATGATCAATCAAGTCACGGGGAATGTGACAAAGATTAGTGCCTTCAAAATATAAGGAAGGTCACCCAGAGATTTTAGGAGATGAAACTTCAGAAGAGGAAGACTGTCTTTAAGATGAAGCTTGACCTAAAACAACAGGAACTTGGTTGAGTGAGGTGCAATGTGCCCTTGCCTACAAGAGAAAGAAGTCTCTGTATGATTGTGATGGAGGTAGAAACTGTAAGCAACAACAACCAGCAAGGGTAAATGGAGTCAGCCTTCGCACTTACAAGTGAAGTCAAAAAGTAGACATCCTCTTTCTTGTTTGAATCATTCCTTATGTTCCTTACTTATGTGAGCTCCTGCCCCCTGCAGAGTGATGCTAAACTGCCCAGAGGCATATGGAAATAATGATAAACACCATTGCAAGAAATAAGTGTCTTACTGACTGAATGTTCTTCCGCTTGGTCAAAACAAAAGTTCTGTTCTGTTGCACTTAACAAAGTTGAATGCAAACAAAAAGTAATCATAACTTGGATCTGATTGTCTTTATTTTCTAGCAATATTGAACAAATAGTACTGTCTTCTCATTTCATGTTGGCTTTCTTCATCTTGGTCAACAAAACAATTCTGTTCTGTTGCACTTAACAAAGTTGAAGGTAGATTTGTTGAGCTTTTGAGGCACAGGGCAGTGTGTATTCATCCAACTCTCTGCCTTGTGTTCACCAACTTTCCCATAACTTCTACCAACTATGGTGACATATCACTCTGACAGACACCCACTTGCTATGGGTCCCCTTCTTTTCATTTGCCTGTTGGCTATTTGTAGCTGCATTGGGAAAGTTGGCACAAAATGTGAGAGCCTCCTGACATTTCTCTGATGAAGTCAACTTTCTATTGAATTCAAAATATACTCTGTTGCTCTTACCTTCAATGGAGGTGGAAGGTTTAATAGACTGGAGTTGGCAGGATCAAAAATGGCCCTGCTTTTCTTCCTGTGCATCTGAAATCAGAGCTTTATGCACTTCAATGACCCGTGAAAAGGTTATTTGAAAGAAAGCGGTTGCTGAACAATCAGGGGGTCATGGCAGCCTGCCTAAATAGCATGAAGTGGTATTTCATCACCATAAGTGTCAGAACCATGGTTTTCATTTTTTGTTTTGAACCAGCTTGGCCATCATGTACTCACCATGGTTGTCAGCATTTTGTGCCATGTGAACTGGGGTACATAAAAACGGACAGAATAGTAGCATTACTTTATGTTGCCCCGCTGCAACTACATCACAAAATACAACATTTTTGAATCAAACGTTTGGTTTTGTAGGATGGGCAAGGGGCAATTCATGGTTTAAGCCATGAAACAATTAAAGAGCTGAGAAATGTGGGCCAAAACAGGTGATGTCTCAGTTGGAGTCAACCAAACACAAGCATGGAAAGGATAATTTCACAAAAAGGAAGTACACACATATTTGTTTCAAAGTGGTTAATGACCACAACAAGTGGTATTAGCATGCTGTATTTGTTTTCCTGTATACTCAATAACATGATGGATGGAGAGTGTCAAAAATGTGATGGATGGAGAATGTGATAAACGATTTTGATTTTTTACTTGACAGTATTTTGCTCTCTGAATCATTCTACCCTGATGGTATAAAACCTCACCCAACTTGGTCTCTTTCCTTTGAAATACACCAAAACACTAGATCTCAACGTAGCTTCATGACTCACCAGAAGCATTTTGGAAAGACAAAGAAGTGGATTTGGTTGAAGTTGAAGTTCCCCTCTTTGGTGAATTCTCTAAATGAAAATAGTTGTAATGATATTTTTACTTCATGTTTCCTTACACCCAATACATGACTTGACAATCAAGTCACAGGGGGAATGTGACAAAGATTAGTGCCTTCAAAATATATGAGGTTACTCAGAAAGAGATTTTAGGAGATGAAACTTCTAGAAGAGGAAGACTGTCTTTAAGATGAAGCTTGACCTAAAAACAACAGGAACTTGGTTGAGTGAGGTGCAAATGTGCCCTTGCCTACAAGAGAAAGAAGTCTCTGTATGATTGTGATGGAGGTAGAAACTGTGGGGCAACAATCCAGAAGCACGGTAAATGGAGTCAGCCTTCGACTTACAAGTGAAGTCAAAGTAGACATCCTCTTCTTGTTTGAATCATTCCTTATGTTCCTTACTTATGTGAGCTCCTTTTGCCTGTCGGCGAGAGTGATGCTAAACTGCCCAGAGGCATATGGAAATAATGATAAACACCATTGCAAGAAATAAGTGTCTTACTGACTGAATGTTCTTCGTCTTGGTCAACAAATAGTTCTGTTCTGTTGCACTTAACAAAGTTGAATGCAAACAAAAAGTAATCATAACTTGGATCTGATTGTCTTTATTTTCTAGCAATATTGAACAAATAGTACTGTCTTCTCATTTCATGTTGGCTTTCTTCATCTTGGTCAACAAAACAATGCTGTTCTGTTGCACTTAACAAAGTTGAAGGTAGATTTGTTGAGTTTTTGAGGCACAGGGCAGTGTGTATTCATCCAACTCTCTGCCTTGTGTTCACCAACTTTCCCATAACCTCACCAACTATGGTGACATATCACTCTGACAGACACCCACTTGCTATTGGCCGGTTCCCCTTCTTTTTCATTTGCCTGTTGGCTATTTGTAGCTGCATTGGGAAAGTTGGCACAAAATGTGAGAGCCTCTGACATTTCTCTGATGAAGTCAACTTTCTATTGAATTCAAAATATACTCTGTTGCTCTTACCTTCAATGGAGGTGGAAGGTTTAATAGACTGGAGTTGGCAGGATCAAAAATGGCCCTGCTTTTCTTCCTTTGTGCATCTGAAATCAGAGCTTTATGCACTTCACGAATTCCGGTGAAAAGGTTATTTGAAAGAAAGCAGTTGCTGAACAATCAGGGGGTCATGGCAGCCTGCCTAAATAGCATGAAGTGGTATTTCATCACCATAAGTGTCAGAACCATGGTTTCCATTTTTGTTTTGGACCAGCTTGGCCATCATGTACTCACCATGGTTGTCAGCATTTTTGTGCCATGTGAACTGGGGTACATAAAAACGGACAGAATAGTAGCATTACTTTATGTTGCCCGCTGCAACTACATCACAAAATACAACATTTTGAATCAAACGTTTGGTTTTGTAGGATGGGCAAGGGCAATTCATGGTTTAAGCCATGAAACAAAAGAGCTGAGAAATGTGGGCCAAAACAGGTGATGTCTCAGTTGGAGTCAACCAAACACAAGCATGGAAAGGATAATTTCACAAAAAAGGAAGTACACACATATTTGTTTCATAGTGGTTAATGACCACAACAAGTGGTATTAGCATGCTGTATTTGCTTTCCTGTATACTCTCAATAACATGATGGATGGAGAGTGTCAAAATGTGATGGATGGAGAATGTGATAAAACGGATTTTGATTTTTTACTTGACAGTATTTTGCTCTCTGAATCATTCTACCCTGATGGTATAAAACCTCACCCAACTTGGTCTCTTTCCTTTGAAATACACCAAAACACTAGATCTCAACGTAGCTTCATGACTCACCAGAAGCATTTTGGGGTATTTTATATTTATGGTCGATTATGGTCACTTTCGCAAATGGTCACCAAAAACGGCCTATATAATATATTTTATGAACGCTTTTGGAGAACACAAAGAAGATTTTAAACATTTCGAGTCTTAAAATGCACCAGTATTTTTTGTATTAATGTCCGATACATTAAAGTGGGTTATATAAATTGAAATTGCTATATCTACAGTATATCGAAGTTTTAGGAAACTTACAATTTTAAATGAATCATCGAAATTTGATAGTATTATTTTTATCTTAATGGCTATATATAAAGTATGACATGTCAACATGTCTGCATATAAGCTAATGTTATCCATCTTTTTTATTAATGTCTGTATATCATTTAATCAGACATGTGGGATTTGGTTAAGTTGAAGTTCCCCTCTTTGGTGAATTCTCTAAATGAAAATAGTTGTAATGATATTTTACTTCATGTTTCCTTACACTCCAATACATGACTTGACAATCAAGTCACAGGGGGAATGTGACAAAGATTAGTGCCTTCAAAATATATGAGGTTACTCAGAAAGAGATTTTAGGAGATGAAACTTCTAGAAGAGGAAGACTGTCTTTAAGATGAAGCTTGACCTAAAACAACAGGAACTTGGCTGAGTGAGGTGCAAATGCCCTTGCCTACAAGAGAAAGAAGTCTCTGTATGATTGTGATGGAGGTAGAAACTGTAAGGGGGCAACAATCCAGAAGCACGGGTAAATGGAGTCAGCCTTCGACTTACAAGTGAAGTCAAAAGTAGACATCCTCTTCTTGTTTGAATCATTCCTTATGTTCCTTACTTATGTGAGCTCCTTTTGCCTGTCGCGAGAGTGATGCTAAACTGCCCAGAGGCATATGGAAATAATGATAAACACCATTGCAAGAAATAAGTGTCTTACTGACTGAATGTTCTTCGTCTTGGTCAACAAAATAGTTCTGTTCTGTTGCACTTAACAAAGTTGAATGCAAAACAAAAGTAATCATAACTTGGATCTGATTGTCTTTATTTTCTAGCAATATTGAACAAATAGTACTGTCTTCTCATTTCATGTTGGCTTTCTTCATCTTGGTCAAAACAATTCTGTTCTGTTGCACTTAACAAAGTTGAAGGTAGATTTGTTGAGTTTTGAGGCACAGGGCAGTGTGTATTCATCCAACTCTCTGCCTTGTGTTCACCAACTTTCCCATAACTTCTACCAACTATGGTGACATATCACTCTGATAGACACCCACTTGCTATTGGTCGGTTCCTCTTTTTCATTTGCCTGTTGGCTATTTGTAGCTGCATTGGGAAAGTTGGCACAAAATGTGAGAGCCTCCTGACATTTCTCTGATGAAGTCAACTTTCTATTGAATTCAAAATATACTCTGTTGCTCTTACCTTCAATGGAGGTGGAAGGTTCAATAGACTGGAGTTGGCAGGATCAAAAATGGCCCTGCTTTTCTTCCTTGTGCATCTGAAATCAGAGCTTTATGCACTTCAATTCCTCGTGAAAAGGTTATTTGAAAAGAGCGGTTGCTGAACAATCAGGGGTTATTCTGCAAGCAGAATGACCACGCGGCGCCTTTGTCCTAGGCTGCATGCGCCTGTCTGCTAGATTGCTATAGTGGGTGAGAGATAACTAGGTAGTAGGTAGTGGGACATAGTGTGTAGGGATGTAACAAAGTCCCTAGAGTAACGGGCTTATGGACTAAATACTAGACAAGTATGCGCCCCTCGCAGCACTTGTGACGCTTGGCTGAAGCTCGTCGCGACTACCCATGCGCTCCTGGAGTGGAGGCGGGGTGGAGTGTGGCATGTTGAGGAAGAGTCCGTGTTGTCGTAGTCGGAGAGACATGACGCGGCGTGCCACCGAGGTGACACAAAGTGCGAAGAGGTGAAGAGAGCATCTAGCAGACGGCCATATGTAGGCAGGAGCGGGAAAAGAAAGAAAAAGAAAAAGAAAAAGAAAATCTTTTTCATGAGGTATGGGACTGGAATGCATCTGGCGCGCACCGGTGGAGTAGAAGTATCGTGGGGATGAAGCCACGACGCTGCGGGGAGGGCAAAAAATATCAGAGACGATGTCAGCGGAAGAGATGTCTGCTGGTTCAGGCGGCAGCCTGAGCACGACCGGGAGTGGATGGGGATTGGGTGATCCCGGATGGGAATGACCGGGTGCACCTGAAGGTGCTCGGGGCCGGCCGGTGTGGCCGCTTAGCCTTCACGAGTTGGCGGGCGGCGAAAGTGATCGACGCCGCGACGCGTGGAGCAGCGGATGGCAGGCGAGACTTCGTGCCAGGGCGGTTGGGGCCGGGACCGCCGGGCGCCAGTTCCTGGAACGCGCCTCCAAGGGGAGGCAGTCGACTGGTCGACGCTGCGGGTGCCCCCGGACGCAGGCCGACCGCTGCTGGCGGCGCCGGGTTGCTCCACGCGGCGGGTGAAGTGCGCCATCCCCGAGGAGCTGGGTGGGTGGTACGAGACCCAGGTGAGTCCTGACGTGGAAGGAGGAGCGATGAAATGTGAGGTGCTGACGCCGCTGGTTGTTTGCCGCAGGTGCTTTGGTGGGGGGTGGACGAGACCCTGGCGGAGTTGTTCGCGCGCCATCCCGCCAAGGGCAGTTTCGAGGGGAACCCGAACGATAGGTTCCGGGGTCGCCGCCGACGGCGCGGGCGTGACGGGCCTAACCGCACGCCCGGGCCCTCGGCTGTACGGAGGGCGGTACACGGTGGAGTTCCGTCCCGGTGAGTCCCGGGTACTTGAAGTCGCCGCTGTCGGACGAGCTGACATTGTGTGTTATGTGTTTCAACAGGAGCGGACTACGACTACCGCGAGTCGGCCAACGAGCAGCTGGAGATCGAATGGGACAGCGGGACGCCGAGATGACGGAGGAGGAATACGAGGCGGGAAGTACCGCCGAGCCAGATGCGCCCGGCGAGGAGGTCGCTACTGCGAGCCACGCCTGGTCGGCACCGGTATGGTCGCGAGGTTGTGCCCTCGGACTGACGCGGGAGAGAGAGGAGGGTGGCTGCGAATGAGTTTGTGTTCTGATTAACGAGTAGATTGATTTGCTAAGTCAAAAGTAAAAGTATATGTATTGGACATTACCGTGTTATGGAAAGTGATTTGAATAACCTAAAGATTATTTGTTAAAGACTAGTATGTATGCGCAGTTTGTCAAGGCGCTGAGGGCCGGCGCTGGCGTGGTCCCGCGAGGCTGCGCTGGCGCAGAGGAGTGCCTCGTGCGGCTCGAGGGGTCGGGCGTGCCCCCGTGGGAGGATCGAGGCCGAGGGTGATGGCCTTCGTGTGCTGGTCGGCCGTAGAATGTGTTGGCGGAGATACATGAGGAATGTGTCGCTGCGCCAACGGAGGCGGTTTTTGATGTAGGAGTCGGAGAACCGGCTCGGTGGAGGAGGTTGGCCGCCGGACGCCGCATCGAGTGGCAGGACCAGGCGAGGAGATCCTTGTGACCGGGCGGGATGTCGAAGACTTTGTGGGCGACGCGGACGCAGGAAGCTGGCGAACTGGGCAGCTGTGATCTGTCGCCGGGTACCCGTGGTCGGGTCGAGGTATACTGCAGCGGGCAGCCACTGGGAGTGCCGAAGTCGCTGGGCGCCGCCGGACGATGTCGAGGCTGGCTTGTGTCGGGCACATCCAGTTGGAGTCCGCCCTGCGCCGGTAGGTGAGGCATTGGCCATTGTCATTGTTTTTGCTTGCGGAAACAGAGGGTCGTGGAAGGTTATGTCGGCGCCGGGTGTGGCGAAGACATCGCGGACGCGGCGCCCTGTGGAGGTGGAGAAACTGAAATCCTCCACGATGACGGGCAGTGCGGGCTGGCGATCGCCCCAATTAGGATCATCGATGGTGTCGGCGATGCGTGGTGGTCGTTGCACCACTGGATTTCCGAAGCCGGTGTAGCAGCCGAAAGTGCGATCCAGTTCTGCGATTGCGCCGGACGAGTGAATCCGCAGAGGCCCGGAAGCGAGGTTAGCAATGTAGTGAAACATGCTATCGGAGATCATCTCCTTGCGCTTAGGAACTACTTCAACTTTTTATCGCATTGGTCATTATTTTAACGTAATTAATGTCGACCTGGTGAGGGCAGGGTAGCCCGCGGTCGGTGTGCAGAGTGCAGGCCTGCTTTATGTACCCGAAGCAGCGCCGCATGTCGACCGCGACGCCAGTGATGGTGCGGTCGCGGATGAGCGAGACGGCGTAACAAGCGAGTATCCAATTGCGCCCTGAAGGGGTAGTCCCGGCGCGCAGGGGTCGGGCAAGCCTACGCCGTGGCACCAAGAGAGGAAGTGAATCTTCCGGGATCGATCAGTAACTGCTTGCTTGCAGTGAGAGGATCCAAGCAATCGGTCCGCAATAGGACGCCCACAATCGAGGAGGTGAGGTCGGCATTGGGGAGGAAGCGCCGACAACCAAGCAAGCTGGGGGCCTGTGTGAGAAGGAGAGGGAATTCGTGAGTGAGAGACGTTTCGCACGGTATATACCGTGAGATGCCGTCGGCAATGACATTTGTTTTGCGTCGACCCGCCCAAGCGGTAGCCGGCGCCTTGATCGAGGAGCAGGGCAGCCTGAAGCCTGGCGAGGTCGCGGCCGGTGGCGCTGGAGGTGCAGCCTCTCGTGAGCCACGATTCCCCGGCAGTGTTGTCACACTCGAGGCGGTAGAGAGGGTGGGGTCGCCGCGAGTGGCGCGCGGTCTCGAGGTGGTGCAAGCGGCAACCCATCATTGTGATGAGTTGTGCCGCATACCGAGCGAAGTTGATGCTGATCAGGGCTGGGTTGTCCCGAAGTTGTGATGTACTTGAGGGTACGCGGCGCCGACTTCGGGCGGGCCACTCGAGATACCACCAGAACTTGGCTTCGGGCAGTACCGCCTGCAGCAGACAGGCTGGAGTCGCTGGCGCGCGTCCCGGCGGGGATGCGTGGGATAAGGTAGGCGATGGGGCATGAGGTAGGGCAACCGGTAGAGGAAAGGGCCTGCTCGATTAGTCGCAGGTCCCCGCGGAGTTCGCCCGGCTGTGGTGGAGGAGTGGGCAGCCGCGGTGGTACTGAGCGAGCCGTCCGCGCCAGTGTGGAATGCCCGCCTGGCTAATCCTGAGGGCGATGCGGCGGC
>JABMIG010000319.1:0-149016 GCA_013187285.1 Cyclotella cryptica
TACCAACACCAAGGATTGCAGAAGATAACAAACAGAATATCTGTACTATCAGCACCTTCGTATTCAGACCTGGTTCAATATCCACATTGTACACACATTGTGACAATTAAGGTGCAGTTTCAACACTACACTTTCGGACCATATGCATTTCATTTGGCTTCCCAGTGTAAGTCAACCAGAGTGAGGCTATAGGAAAATCATAAGTGACATGTTAACAGTATGGTAGTACTACTTAAGTCAAAGTTACACACCTCCATGAGTGTTGAAAAACAATCATATTTTTACTTACATCATAGTAGGTAGTACCATATTACATATCTGCACATCCGGGTTAAAAGTGTAGAGGAGAGAGAGTGGTTGGCAGTGAAACAAGTGCCAGTCAAGTGCCGGTCACTGGTACCATAATCATATATGGTACGATACACAATAAAACGCACTGCAATGTGTTTTTCAGTCACACTGTGACTATTACTTACGTCAGTGAGAAGAAGCTTATTTTTTGCAAGGATAGGCTTATTTATGGTGATAAGCTTATTTGCTAGGATAGGCTTATTTGCGAGCTCGCAAATAAGAGAATCCTCCCAGAAAAGCCTATTTTTTACGTAGGAATAGTATGCTCTCGCAAATAGTAAGATCCTCGCAGATAGCACTATTTATAGTGCTATCTGCGAGAAACGAGCTATCTGCGCAAAATAAGCTTAGCTGCGAGAAATAAGCTATATACGGGATTAAATGGACCAACGGTCATCCAGTCGCACACGGCACACAAACCGACTCTCGCTTGTAGGTGACTCTGATACGAATGTCGTGCCTCTCTCTCCCATTTTAAACAAACATGTCTCCCCACTCTCCAAAGTGGGGGACAAAAGTGAACGCAGATTACTATATATTATTTAAATTTAGATAAATAGACAATTTATATTTATTGCAAAGCAACTACCACAAAGTTGCAAAGCTACTAAATAGAAAAAATAACGTCATCATAACTTCTAGAAAAAATTACCATGCATCATAAAATTTGAGCTATTTTTGGATATTCCCACAGCCTCAGTCTTCAAAAATCAAAACCCAAAAAGTGAATAACTATCTAGAGTTCAACATCAACCAAATCATGGAGATGCTTGGCCTGTTGTCCCAATCATGGTCTTGTCAGCAGCTTCTAGTGGCACGATGTTTACCTAAACAAACACTGAGATGCCATTCACTCATACCTACTATGCAGTGCCTATCGCCAAAACGTAGTGTAGCAATCAGAAGATGGAATTGTTGTTCGGCATTCCACTTTTGCACACACAGACAAAATCAATAGGAGACACCAGGCAATGCCAAACCGACCCAAAATTATCCTTATCAATTTATGGTCACATGGTCCATGGAAAGCAATGCTTTAGTAAACAAAGGTCTTTTGACACGCACAAATATTCAGTCGGTATACCAGTGATACTTGGACTATCACAGAAAGTATACGTTTAGACAATCAGGGTTGCACGTGGAAGTAAGTCAGAATAAGTTTGTCTTAGGAGAGTACAATCAAACCAGCTTTATCATAAGCCATGACAAATCTCCCTCTCCACATGAACTTACACTTCATATACTACATAAAATAATATGTAGGCACAAAGCGTCACAGGCAGCTTGCACATTTTAAACCTCAACAAGAATGGTTTTTCTGCAAGTCTGGCTCATAATCGGATTTTTTCCTCACCGAGGTTTTACTTTTCCGTGAGCCACACTAATTCTCCAATCATGGGGGCGAGTGACATAGGCCAATTATCTACGTTAACTGGTAAACCCAAACAGGTTCCACCTGGAACCTCCAATGGTCCTCTTCCCTTTGTGTAACACAAAGGAAGTGCAATAGTCATGAGATATTGTTTCTGAGAAACAATATTCAAAAGACAATTTCTTTCTTGGGAAACACCCATATACATTATAGGTGTTTCTTAGCCAAAATATCCAAGAGAGGATTTCTTTCTCAGAAACCTTCTCATGAGACAGTTCCTGTTGGCAATTGAGAGAAAGGGAATAGTCATGCAACTGCCCTAAATCACCTCCAATCTGTAACAGGATCACTTGTGCTTGGTGATGCATGGATTACCTAGTGTACCATGCAATATTTCAGTAGTGTAACTCTCATAATAAAAGTCTTTCAACAAACTGAATCTACCTGTTTACTACATAGTAAAAACTACATCAAAACGGCTTAGGTCATTTCCCCCTACATTTATATCTGCTAGTATTTGGCCGTGGTTGATGCTAGAGTAGAATTAGGCACAGTGAGTCACTGAAAAAGGGACGATGGCAACATTGTTGCATTCTTGTAAGTAGGATATTTATCTGTACATAATATTTTTTCCATTTCATGTACATGGGTAATCATTACAAGCAGCATGGTGGGTGTATCTGCAACCAACAGTTCATTTCTCACAGGACACATGATCCTGATTGTGGCTGATGCGAATTCATCTCTTACCCTGACAGGCCACAGCACTGACCCTGCAGCAAAGAAAGACTCTTGTCTATATCTGATAAGTATTTTTATTAGCAAAACTTTGCCAGAGATAGCATTCTTACATATCTTCATAAATGGAGGCTGGTGGGAAAGATAGGTGGGTCAATAAGGTACATTAAATCCAGTAATGATTTCTTCTAGCCCATTTTCAACATCATCCATGTGTTCATTGTTCCCCAACTCATGACACACTAATGGAGAAAGGCTCTCAGCAAAGATGCTAATATCCTCATCGCCATCCCCCTGTTTTGATTTTTCACCACCTGACATGCACAAACCCCTCATCCTCACCAATGTCCTCCCATGCAGTTATGTCCCAGGATACTTCAGTCCATGGGTGGCTAAGGGAACCCCTCCCTTCTCAACCCTCAAGTCCTATGATCAAAGGGGTCTTCTTCATTGGTGACAAGGGAGTCCCATGAATTGTCTAACTTGGAAAGGCATATGCAAGACCTTTGGGAAAGTCACGAAGAATGGCTTTGGTCTGCTCTGCTTGAATTTCTTTCCAAATCGCAAGATTTTTTCCCATGCAAGAATGTGTGGTGCTGTCCCTGTTATTGCCAAGCCCCTCTTGATGCTTTTCCAATTCTAGAAAACAAAGATATGGCAGTAGACAAGATGCCAATGGAAAGCACCTTTGCCGAGGACCAAGCTGCTAGAGATGGAGACCAGCTTCCAGCTTGTCAGCAAACATTTGGGCACGACCTCTGCCATTTCAGGAATCTGGCCAGATGGGATCCCTTTTGGGATTCACCCCAGGACATATGTGCATCCAAAGAAACCACGTTCAACTCCTTTTGGACCAAACAGCCCTCCACCATAGCCCTCAACAGGTGGAAATGTGGCTTGACTACAAGGAATTGACCGACACTTTTGACATTGTCCAGCAAATCCTGCCTTTTGTGACCGCATCGGAATGGGAATCACAATCATAACCCTGAATTCCTCTCTCAGGCCTGGTCTCTATGCCAGACACCTACAGTACCAACTCTCATAAACCAGACCTTAAGCCATGAGTTTCGTGAGGACCAAACTTATGGTCTTTCTGAGTGGCACGACTACCTACCGGTCTCCTTTCAGAACCTCTCTCAAGGAGAAAGGATCTGGGAAAAAAGGCATCCCTCCCCCAACAAGTTCTTTCATTAATTTATGAAATGGTTATGATTGTCAGTATTTGCCTGGTGTTCCAACGGGAGAAGATCAATGGCTGTAATGTAATTAAATTAGGAGTGTATCAATGTTTTGTGGCATGTTTTCATTTTGAAAATTTGGATAACGTGACATTGTGCAAAGAATCTAATCCTCTGTGCACATGCCATAAGCTCTTCAGACATACTTGAGGAGTCTACAATATTGCTCAGGCCATATATCCACGATGTCATATCACGACAATGACAATGGGTCAAAGTCAGGCAAGACAACTGACAGAATAGTTGTGCAATATGGATATCCGCACGTAGGTAGAAGATGATGTCAAGATTTTTCCAAATCTTAAGTTGCATCACGCCAGCTCTTCTCCTTCTCTTTCTCCTTGTTTGGTGAGTTACTTCTTTCATCTGTGGAAAAGATAAGCAGTTGAAGGTTGAAGAAGCATATTACATAAAAAAGATATTGATGTTGACATTTAACATTCATCAAGTTGTTAACTAATAACCTATAATATTAACAATCTTGACCTCAGAGAACATGTCCATGAGTGCTGCATGAGCATGATCAAAACAAACAAGTCAGACATCCTGGACATACATCTTGACTTCCTTTTGGTACTTTCTTATTTGACATGCAAACATGCACTATATCTTTGTTTCTGAGTTTCAAAAAATCTTGCATCTTCTTATACCCATCAACATTTTTTCAAAATCTTAGTCGTATTGGAAACTGAACCACTTTTCTCCTTCTTCTTCTTCTCCTCCTCCTCCTCCTCCTCCTCCTCCCTCTCCTTCTCCTTCTCCTCTCCTTCTCCTTCAATGAGACAGTTTTTTACTTTTTGCTATAACAGGTACTTCCACAGTAGAAAAAAGCAAAATTACCTGTAAATAATTATTTTTTTGGGTTGACCTACATGGGTAGTCATCATAGTTTGATTTTTGTTTCCCTTTAAAATTATATCTCATTTCCAAAATTAGACAAGCCACCTTATTTTTAAACCTACTACTTACTCTGTTTCTAAAAATCGCATTCTGTCTAACTCGCTACAAAAAATCTTGCAGTGGCGGCTTATTATTATTTTTAGTTCACTTTTTTACATTTTATGGAGTCGTGCGAATGACCTGTGATCAATGACCTTTGAAGAGTAATGAGAAAATGACTTTGACATCAATTCTTATCAACTCTCTCCCCAGTCTCTCCCCTATCATCTCTCTCGTCAACAGCCAAGTAGATACATATTATAGTATTAATGGGGATGGTACCGTATGGTATAGTATTGTAAAACACCATGCTTTTCTTGATCCCGCGAAGCATTGTGTATGGTACCGTACCGAACACGATCACAATAGGGTTTCGATATTGCACATGATTGATTTTTACAACGGAATACTTGTCATAAAACGCGAACATTACATGAGTAAGCCTTGACATCAGTATTTCTTTATAGATTGTATCCCTATCATCACCGTGTTCGTAAAAAATAAGAAAGTGCTGAGAGGTTTCTGACTTCTGGGTTCAGGCTTCAGGCTTCGGGTCCCCTATCAAACTACATCGTTCTCATAAATAAAAACGTGTTAGCTGGATCATGAAGTGCCAGCGAGTCGGTGCGCCACATTATAGCCCAACCCGAGTACAACAACCAGTCTCGTTCACCATCATCGTACCTTATACGTTTTCCACCGACACATATGGCTCATACGTTCTCTTCTGTTAGGGATTTCCTCGACCATCAGCAACATCTTCCCGATGTCGACGCCTCTGACATCGCAAGCACCAACGCAGTCGAGCATGGCGACTGTATTCTGACTGTTCGCATATCTGAATCGCATCAAAAAGATGAAATTGTCGACACCAGTAAGTTTGCACCGCAAGACATTGAGAAGCTTAGGGCTGAAGACCCGTTCCTCTACTATTCGATTCAGAACAACAGGAGAAAACGATTTTGTTGCGACTTCGATGAAGACGTGTTTGCCCCGGACAACGCGGATGTTTTTGCTCAAGGTGTCAGTGCTCAAATCGATGTTGGTGATCGTTCCGCAGAAGGGGGCATAAGCATCGGTTCTACTTCCTCCGCCGGTGAACCCATCTTATCGCCAGTTGCGTTCCGTCGCACATCAATGCCTAATCTTGTTGCTTCGAGTTCAAATCCGAAACAAGCGAGGCGTCACAGCATCATAGCTACTACCAACACGGTGAAACGTCAACGGCGCCTCCACGGAAGTGCATCCATGCTTGATGTATGAATTCTTGTTGGATAAATCTGATTTGGATGGGCCTGAGATTATTCTTGATAAAAATGAAGAAGATGAATTGGTTCCCCATCTTCAAGATATTCCATGATTAGCAATTCGAGAAAACGAATAAAGTGTGCCACATACATTTCATTCATTAACCTGGGTTAATGATTGATGTGATCAATGTGTTATCCGGAATGATCAGGGATAGTATCATAGGAATGAAGGGTTCCTCTCCCTTTCACAATAGATCTTTAGTCAAATCATGTGATAATTAGATTCAAATGAGATCAAAGGAAATATCATCCATCATATACTTACACAATCATTAAGGCTCATGATGTAACTATTTAAAGAGCACACTTGATCTGGTGGGTCCATAATTTCTTGAATCCAGCTGTTTTGTGAAGAGATTACTACGATGTGTTAGGCCAAATGCTTGGTAATTTGAGATTGCCTAGCATTCGCAAAACGCTCTTTTCGATTCCTCGTCCATGTTTACGCTATGTAGGGATTTGCATTTTTTCATTTTTGCAATTCCTCGAGAACAGTGGTTTTGCCCGGGATTTCTGCTACAGCACCTCGTTTGGCATCAATTCTGTAGTGTGACACGTCTGATCGGCATCAAAACAGTGGAGTTAAGGGAAATAAGCTTTTTTGTCAAACTCATTTGCCATCTAAAGCATTTTGGCTTGGATTTCATAATTTAATCACGTCAACCAACACTGAGCGGGGTTGTGCGATGAGAGGATACGTAATTGCCGCATTTTCGGAATTCTTGTACGCTGTGCCAAATAGTATCATCTCAGGCATATAAGAATGTCTTGTACCTACCTACATAGACGTACCTCTAGAGTTGGTTATAAAAGTTGAGGTTCTTTTCGTGTCATGCGGGAATGGAGGGAGTCCCAGAAATTACCGGTTCCCATAGGGAAGCTTATTCGTGCTTAAGCCGAACGGCTTACTTTGGGAAAATGGCTTAATCCTTAAAGTAAGCCATTTCCCAAGAGTAAGCCGTTTAGATCCAAATCGGCTCACTTTAGAAATATGGCTTAGTCTTGAAAGTAAGTCTTTCTGTTAAGATTAAGCCTGATTACATGGGAATCAATATTTTTTTTACGAGAAAGCTTGAAAGTGTGCCATTTTCTGAAGAGTAAGCCGTTTCGGCCTGAAATGGCTTACTCTTCAGAAAATGGCTTATTTTCAAAAGTAAGCCGTTTTCTCAAGAGCAAGCCGTTCTCGCTTAAAACGGCTTACTCTTGGAAAAGGGCTTGCTTATCCAAAGAAAGCCGTTCAACGGAATAAGTAACTTTTTTTAGGAACATGTTGGGATAATTCTTTATTAGACAAAATCAATGCAACTACGGCATATCTTATTTCTACCATAACCTATAAACGTTTTAATTTTTATTCCTTCGTGTGCCAATCAACTCCCCTTTCATCCTTGCACATCCTCATACTATGGTACGTGAGGTAGGTACCAGTTGCTTTGTGGAGGTCAAACTACCTACAAGTACAGAGTTCAACTCTTGTACCATATATTCTTCACTAATAAGCCCTTTTAAATTTAGCTGCCATAACAGAGGCTCTTTTCCCTCAACTCGAGTCTGTGACATGACCGGTTGGCATCAATCTTTCTGTTGGACCGTACTCGTTTGTAATGGAAATTGGAAATTACAATTCCTCAGGAATTGCACTTCACGGTATTTTATATTTATGGTCGATTTTGGTCGCTTTCTACAAATGGTCACAAAAAAAACGGCCTATATAATATATTTTATGGACGTTTGGAGAAACACAACAAGATTCAAACGTTTGGATTATTAAAATGTAATAGTATTTTGTGTATTAATGTCCGTATACATTTGAAACGGGTTATATAAATTAAAATCACTAGATATATAGTATATTGAGTATATTGAGTTTTAGGAAACTTACAATGTTTAAAGAAATCGACGAAATTTGATAAAATTATTTTTTTATTAATGGCTGTATTTTTTGAAGTCAGACGTGTCTCTGTCCTAAAGCGCCACACACAAAGAGAGTGTGCACAAAAAATAAACGCGTTATGTACATAACCCCGCATCCGCGCCCTCAGTTTCCCACGCACAGGAAGCTGGTTTATATACATAATTTTCGTCACGCCCGCTCCCAGATTTCAACGCAACCATGGCGACCGCTGACAAAACGACGAAAAATTCGCCCAACGACTGGGCTTTCGTTGCGGATTTCATACAAGGCGAAGATGCAGATGGAAACGGGAACTTCGCTGACGACACCATGCTCTGCTTCTCCAAGCATGGAACACTGGCTCTTATGTTCCACGCCAACTTCAACAGCGGGTCGTCTGCAGCAAGTGCTTCCAGTTTATGAAGCCGGGGAGCTTCGCGCTTCACTGCTAGAAGTGCAACAAGGATCCCGCCCCCCGCCAAGGCCATCAAGGAGTGGTCCGATTCGGACAAAAAGTGGGCCAATTTGCGGCGCAATTTCCCTGAAGAATTCGCTCTCAAGACTTCAGTTAAAGTTGCCACGCCGCGACGGACTGTCCGCGCACGCGGGTACACCCACACTTCTATCTCGGCAAGACGTCGTCGACTATGAAGCTCAAGGCACTTTGCATCACCGACGGATGCACCCACGCGTGCGCTTTTAACGCTGCACCGTCACTTCAAGAAGGCCCACATGACGGCCAATTACTCCCTACACGGCCTAGACATTTTGGCGCCCCCACGAGTAACAACGTGGAAGATAGCTCGGGAGATGAAGATGACGACGGCGAGGAAGTGGAATCTGCGGAGGTGGACGCAGGGAGAGACGAAGATGTTGAGGAAACTGGAACAGATGAGGTCGCCGTCGATGAGGGAAACGTAGTGGTAATGAAAGAGGGCGGGGGGGTTGAAGACGACGGGAAGGCTGATGGAAAGCAGGCGACGGATCTAATATACGAGTAGCAACTCGAACAAAACAGACGTGGCTGGAGGAGGAGAAAACACCGCCGGTGACACTCAGGACGCGGACTGCGAAGCCTTTTGAGGCGGAAGATGGACCGCCTGATGACGAGACGTGCGATGGGCAGGAAAAGAACGAGAACACACCTGACAATGCTGAAAATAACGAAGCAAATAAAAACCAAACAATTCAGCGCCAGTCAGGAAGAGCGCTCGTAAGCGCCGAGCCCCTACTCGATACTGAGAGACTCATTTTTGTGAAGGACAGTGGGGACGGACGAGTCGGACTGATTATGTTTTTATTGAATTGTTGGGCATCTGAACAATTTCAAAGAGGAAATGAGAGTGAGAGACTGAAAACGACATTAAATAGGAGCGGGTTCTTTTTAATAGTACGTTTGCATTACTATTAATGGGTGTGTTACAAACATAATTGTGTTGTATATATACCATACTATGATAATACAAAGCATGTGTGGTAGCGGTTCGCCCCCCCCCAACATAATCGTTATATATATCATCAAATGATATATATATATTACAATATCATGTGTGGTAGCGGTTTGCCCCCCCCCCCCCAACATCATCGTTATATATATCATCGAATGATATATATAAACAGTACGGAACAGAATAACACACAACGGGTTATGTATATACCATTGTGATAAAAAAACCGAGCCACACGAAGGCGCACGGGGATGGATGTTTTTAGATCTTTAAAACTCTATTTTAGTAAGATATGATTATGATTCGTCTTATAGCATGAATATAAGCATGTCATTCAAACTACGGTAGACATGTACACTGGCGTACGACTGTCCCTCTTTCTGGGGTATCCATTATTTTGAACAAACACGCGTAGACACACGTGCCCCCAATACGGAGTGTGGTGAAACGGTCAAACTACAGGTGTGTTACATATATACCAGCAACCACGCGCATGTGTACGTTATGTTCATGACATGCATTGGTCAAATCATATTTCACCGCTTCATTTTTGACGTCAAATCTGAAAACAACCATGATGCGACCGGGGACGAAAAGCCGACAAGGGTAAGAACTGAGTTTTGATGCGTCGCAAAACATTGACCTCGGTCAAAGTGTGTGATATGGCCCACTAACTTGTGTTTTGATAAAAGAATCGCAGAGGATGGACAAGGAGACGAGAAGAATGGGAGAGAAAACTGCACATCGTCAAGGGAAAACGTGGTGCCCAACAAGAACGTTATCGTCAATCCGTACCGGAAGAACGCGAACGCATGTCACGTAGGACATGCCGCTACTTTGAGAAACCCCTACAAGAAGACTGGCTCGACGAATGGAACGCAAGTCACTCTATATAAACAGATGACGGCAAACACTAAGGTACGTAGCAACAGTTAATATCACACAGACTCGTTTTTACGATTACTTTGTAGAGAAACTCAACAAACTGCCATGTAATGTTCCTTTCAGGGGATAATGAGAGGCAATCACCCTAGCGAAGGGCCAAAGATGCAGGTCGTGGAGGTGAGCATCTTCAGAAATTCTGGCTCTACATTTTTTTATGACCGTATGATACAACAATTATGTATATAACCGCCTATTGTACTGTATCATATAAACCAATGCACAAAGACCATGTCCACAACATGCGAAGACGTCAAGGCTAGGGGTGACAGGAATGAGGTGAGTTCATATTAGACAGGAAATATATATTTCCCGATGATGAAATATAGAAATGTACATCTAATGTGATTCGTGTGTTTTCCATATGGTTATGTATATAACAACAGGATTTCATGAAGATATCACGAGAAGACGAAACACCAGTTGGTGGGGATGACAAGGCACCTGGCAATGTGAGAGAGATCAATAAGGTAAGTTTGAAACGTTAGAAGTTATTTATATATATTCGGTATGTATATAACAGTGCACTCACGATAACATTCTTATGTATGTCATTTGGTTATATACATAACCAGGACTTGTCCACAAGAGCTAATAACTTTGAGGGGCTGTCTAGCAGTGCACATGTGAGTGACATTTTTGGAATGAATAATGTGAACAGCTATTCATGTTGACAGGGGTGACACTCTAACATTGACTATATATATATTTCTGTTATGTATATAACACAGCATCTCAAGAGGAGACCATATGAAGAAGTGAGGTCACAGAGTTCCCACCCTGCCCTTCTGTTGGAAAGAAAACAGGTGAACAAGGCAATGCACTGTTATATATATGTGTGTGTCATGTACATGAAATTAATCTGACAGATCAATTGTATGCACGAAATGTTGTTATTTCCATAACACAGGGAATCACTGAGACATATTTTGATGGATCGAGGGGAGATATTGTACCTTAAGTATTGCCGACTCAGTTAGAAAGTGAAGAATCGGAAAGCGAATGTGAAGACGAATCAAAGGCAGACGCAAAGCAATGTTTCGGCAAGACGCAGGAGGCATATGATGAAGACGTAGACGAATTTGAAACAGAAATCACGTATGACAGGAATAATGTCAAGATTGATAAGGCGGCATACATGGTGAGCAAGCGCCCACTCAATGATTTGTGTGTTTTTATACTTTTGAATCATTGACGTAACTCATCAATGGTTATGTGTTTCTAAAAAAGAATGTGATCAACAGTCCAATTAAGAGCTCGCCAAAAGATGCTGCTCAGGTAAATCGTGACTGTTCGTTTTTTTGACAACATGGTGTTCTGGTATTCATAACAGCAGTTTGAATCTTTGTGTTTACACTGCAGGGAAACCCCATGAAGTTAACAGACTCCAAGAAGTTGAATATCAACGAGGATTGGGTGAACACACGATGGCCAACTTGCATTTTTTATGGAAGGACAGGGGAACTAAGTCACCCTTACACAAGGATGCGTACGCCTAACCTAAAACTCATGAGCTGCTACTACAGATGCAAATCTTACCGGACCTACGGATGTGATGCTAAACTTAAATTGACATTAAAAGGAGGGCCAACAGGAGCAGAGGAATGGACATTGTCTGGACATCACACAGAAATCTGTCAAAATAAAAATGGAATAGGGGCCGCTAACGGTACTACGCAGGAGGGTAAGCAAGAAGTCTCAAATATGAGAGACATAACAGAGCTCTTCAAAAATAGATTGACAGAGTTAGCGGTTGAGAAAATCTGGCTTGCTCCTATTAAAATTTGGAGCATGGTACGCGACGAGATGGTGGGAGCAGAAGGAGGTGCATTGACGATTCCATCCTCAGATGTGGTTCGTACTTGCTGTGTTTGATTATTTCCTATTACTAGAGGCGTGACCGTTAACTAACACTGTCTGCATTGGTTCTTTGGTCGGTGATGTATGGAATGATCGCATACAGGTAAGTTTATGTCGTTTTTATGTATATAACAAGAATGTCGCTTTCGGAGTACTCAACATTTGTGTTGTCTTTTCGAAAAAAACTCACTGATGGACAAACCTGATCCACATGTACTCTCACACTCTTTAAGGGATGTAACTTGATAAGGAACACCCGCAGAGACATGTACGGAGATGACAAATTTTGCGCAATAGAGCTGAAGTACGGCAGTGGATCCAAGTCGGAGAATTTCTTAATGTTCTCTATTTTCTGGAGCGACGAGGATGGACCTCAACGAATATTGGGATTTTCCTTGTATTCTCTGGTCAAACTCCTAAAATATAAGAAGCTCTTCTTACATGTTGATGCAACTTTTGACGGTGCACCGAGGGGTTACTATCAAGTTGTTATCTTTTGTGTGATTGACCATGCAAGTTCTTTGCACGCGCCAATTTTTTTTGTCCAATGACAAAAAAGTCAGAGGAGGCATACAACCTCCTGTGGTCCCATATAGTGTCCATTGTGGGTGAGTGACGGCAATGTAAAGAAAGGAAAAATCTATTGTTTTGTAATTATCATTTATTTCATTGAAAACAAAATACTTTTTTGATAGGCCCCAAGGGGATAGACGTCTCAGGTGTGATGCACGACTTTTGAGTGGGCATTAGTAAATTCCATTGAAAAATGGTTCAAGTGCGAGTATCATCTAGGTTGCTTCTTCCATTGGAAGCAGGCGATAAGGCATAATTTGGGGGAGAAGGGGTTTCACAAGGTATGATCAAGGCAGTTCTACCGTTGTTTGATTTTGACGGTGATAAAAAAAGGAGGACATCAGGAAAGGAGTAGACATAAGAGAAATGGTGAACAAAAGCAAGGCGTTAAAAAGGTGTGACAAAAGGCAATTTGATGACTTTTGAATAGCTATTTCATTCCAACATGGTCGAAGAGAAAGATGATTGACATGTTCAATTACAATTCATTTGTATTCTTTTTGTCCACGCAAAATGTGATATGTTTGAGACAGTGTTATATACATAATCAGCGCGGATGAATTCGAAATAAAGGTATGTTTATAAATTTGTTACATACATACTTTGTGCGATCTTGAGATTTTGACATAACACATGTCTTTTCTTTGACCGCACAAAAGGTGATATTTGTGACGTTGTTATGTATATCATCGCTGCCAAGATATGTGTTCTGAGGGATTACTGGCCGAGCAAAGGCAAGCAACACACATGCCTTTTTCATGATTTTGGTGTGTGTATAATATGACATTTGTATTCTCTTTGTGCACACAAATGTGTTATGTTTGAGACAGTTATATACATAATCGCGAAGATGAAGTGCCTGCTGGTTTTTTCCACAGGCATGCTGCCCTGCACTGGTTTTTTCACCCACCCTTCACCCACCCTAGGATGATGGCCATGAATGAATGTTTTATGAGGAAATGAAATAATAAAAATGAAATTTATAGAAACAGGATAGTATTTGGATTCAATTTATAACATATAAACTGATAAATCCTATGACCATTTGCAGAAAGCGATCAAAATAGGCCAAAAATATCGCAAACCCACTTCACATTTCATCACATCACATTACAATCCTTCTAGGAATCGCACTGGGTTCCCATGAGTTTTGTGTTACAATTCCTTAGGAATTGTAACTGTTGTTCGATATTTAATTTGCCAATTGCAAAAGATATGCTTTTTACGTAGGGACTAGTACAACGATGATTATTGATAGTTAGATGCGTTTTGGGGCCATATTTGTAGAAAAATGCTACCAACCTCTCAGTTTTCTCACTTTTCTTTTGCAATTAGGCTGTGGACAAAGAATTGTTCTACGTATTCCTAGCCAAAATGCAAATCCTATGCAACATAAACACGGACGAGGAATCGAAAAGGGCGTTCTGCGAATGCTAGGCAATCTCAAATTACCAAGCGTTAGGCCTAACAGATGAACTGAACACCAACAAGAATTTGCCAGGTACATAGCTATGCGATTGCTGTGAGTTAGCCTCATACTAATATGTTTACTTTCTAAAGTTGTTATGTGATTCTCTCAACAAGAGATAATACGACGAAGACCATGGGATGGGACACCATTAAAAGCAAATGCAAGTGGATTTTAAAAAATGATATCCCATTTCCCAAATACAATGATAAGAGTGAGCAAATGTAACTCCTTACAGAGCATATGGCATATTTCTACAAGAGATAGAATGAGTGACAATTTGTCACTCCTCCTTCTTTGATTCCCATGCAAAAAACATCATGATCTCATTGGGCCTGGAGGCTGTGAGAGTGAGAAGCGTTATCTGTGACAGAAGTAAGCCCCCCTCTGTGCCTTTTTAAAGCAGTTCATATTAATGGCAAAAAATCTTCTTAAGCTGGCAATAATTGTCCTTCTTATTTTGAAGTAAGCCATCAAACTGACACAATTCTCAGCAATGTGTTCTTTTGTAAACTGACACCTGACTTCATCACAATGGCATCTAACATTCTGTCACAATCTCAAAGAACACCCCCCCAAACAAAACATAGGGTTCCGTACAAATTTATTTTTCCCATTGTGTCATCACAATATCCCTGGCATCCAACAAAAAATGTCATTTAGTGCTCAGATACTTTCCCATGCATCATCCCAAAAATCTCATCACATATGACCAAGCAAGCCAATCCTTGGGGCCTTCACAAGTCTCAGTTACTAGTCCTATCCTCAGCACTGTCCCTCAACACAACATGGCATACCACATTACATTAATGGTTGGTGGTATTTTTTGACAACTACACATCACCCATGACTAAAGTAACACATTAAGACTTAGGGACCAGTACTAAAAAAGGAGTGAAATTTTATCACTCTTCTGATTTTTCAACTAGCACAAAAATGAGTGGCAAATTCTCATGAATTTTAGAGTTGGGGTAGGGTGAGCTAAAAGATCAAACCTCCTAATCCTAATCCATGTCTACATCATATGAAGCCATAAGAATCACAATACGGGGCATTTATTTGGTGTGATCTGAGGTTGCTACTGCCGTGGTTGCCTTGCACAATTATTGACATCTTCACTTCTATCATCCTTGCAGTTGTCCTCATTATCATAATGAGTTGATTGAAATGAGAATAAATAATAATCTCATCATTACTTTACATAGCATTCGTTGATGTACTAGGTAAGTAGGGCAAAGATATTCAAGAAATACATGATGTTTTATGTCGACAACCAGGGACATTAGGGTGAAGGACATATATTATCTATTCTCAACAAAACTGTAGAAATGGAGATCAATTCTCTAATATGGATGCTAGTAAACAGTGAATTGTCCATCCATGAGCATAGGAACTGGCATAAATAATCCAAGTTCAATTGGGACATTGTCTGACAAATGCAAAATGGAAGTAACTAAAAATGGACAACCACAAGGTTTGAATTAATTTGTCATAAAAATGTTTGGATTGATTTGGATAGCAATTCTGCCATCATCTGTTATGGATCCATACTTCAATTGTTTGTTGTTTAGAGTTAGGGTTACTTGTAGTTTAGCTTTATCTTCAGAACAAATATTGAAAGCTATGGGAGGTCAAGGAAGACCAATCATGTCCAATTAATGCTTTAACCATGAGTTTCAAACACAATAGATGTTCTCAAACCATGGTTCTTTGCAAAGTTGTTACCAAGATCAATGCTACAAGTGAGATATGTGGTCTTATTTTTACTTTGTCATTTGTGTCTGGTTTACCTTTCCAATTGTCGCTACTGCTAACAATAAATATCAAGAATTCAATCATTGATTGCAACCTCTGGGCAAAACATTTTGATACTCATCTTGTGTGTTTGATGAAAATAATCTATTTTGACAATTGGAAAGGTAAACCAGACACAAAATGACAAAGTAAAAATTAAGACCACATATCTCACTTGTAGCATTGATCTTGGTAACAACTTTGCAAAAGAACCATGGTTTGAGAACATCTATTGTGTTTGAAACTCATGGTAAAAGCATTAATTGGACATGATTGGTCTTCCTTGACCTCCCATAGTTTCAATATTATCATATTTGTTCTGAAGATAAAGCTAAACTACAAGTAACCCTAACTCTAAACAACAAACAATTGAAGTATGGATCCATAACAGATGATGGCAGATTGCTATCCAAATCAATCCAAACATTTTTATGACAAATTAATTCAAACTTGTGGTTGTCCATTTTTCATTACTTCCATTTTGCATTTGTCAGACAATGTCCCAATTGAACTTGGATTCTTTATGCCAGTTCCTAAGCTCATGGATGGACAATTCACTGTTTACTAGCATCCCTATTAGAGAATTGATCTCCATTTCTACAGTTTTGTTGAGAATAGATAGTATATGTCCTTCACCATAATGTCCCTGGTTGTCGACATCTTTTATTTCTATTGAAGATGTAAAGCAAAAACTCAATGGAATGTATAGATTTCCTTGAAATTTTCCACTACATACAACTTTTCAGGACTTTCTTGTCAATCCAAGTGCAGTGGTTTGCTTGGGTTGACACAAATTCTACTGCAAATGCTTCTGGTTTGTAGATTAAACATTTATCAGTTTTGTTCTACTACAGAATAATGCCCTGATAGGGTCCTGCTAGTTAATTGATTCTGCAGGAATACGGCAAGAAATCATACCCATAATTATGATCTACTTATGGCTAATAGGAGCAGCTTATTGGCAATCCCATGTGTGGTCACGGAGGCAGATGGATCTGTGATGAATCATGGTTCAGAAGATTGCACAAGAAGTACCTTAATTTAGCAGAAGTATTCAGTTTTATCAATTGAATGCTGCCCAATCCATATCTGTGTCGGCTGAACAATTCAATGTAACAAATTCAAATTGATTCTAGCGAATACATTACAAAGAATGTACATATGAGAGGGAGGCAAACTTTTCTATTGTCGAAAACTGGTTGTTCACCAAACAAGATGAACACCAGTCGATCGTGTGATTATCATAATCAAAGCTGTCAAGTGCAATCCATGAGCATCATTAGGAGGCAAAGGATCGGAATTTTAAATCTATTAATCAGTTTGAAAGAGAGTTAGAACAACTCAACAGAGACATTCAAGCCATTTGAAAACTTTACTGACAAAGCACCACAGAAAGTTCTCTGCTATTTGTACCAATCCAAGGGCTTATGAGAGACAGTCATGTCAATGCAACCTTGTCGTTAAGAGAACATAATAGACCGGGCAGGTCAGCATGACATGTGTCAAAATTTCAAAATGATAATCAAACATGTAAGAGGTACTGACCGATTAATAACCGCGACAGTTTAATAACTGAAGACCTTTAAAATGAAAAAGTGATTGATTAAATCATTGATGTTGTCATCAAAATAACATGATTACCGATCTGTGAAAAGTTCTGACTGATTAATCATAGTTTGACAGATGAACAAGTAAGCTTTAAAATCCTAAAGTTATTTTTTTGACTGATATGGCACTTACTGACATGAGCCAAGGATACCTACTGGTACTCCTGACCCTTCCTGGGCCCCAGAACAGGTCCCATGGGTACAAAGACAAATAGGATTTCTACTAACCAAGGGTAGGATCCCACCAAATAGAAGCAGGACTCATTAACAAGACTATTAAGTCCTGCAGGGCTTATTACTACTCATTGGTAGGATTAAATATACAGCCCATTCCAGATTCCACTGGATTCAGGTTGGCATGCAAGAATGCATGTACAGCCCAAACCAGGTGCATGTACACCCAGTTTGGCATGCATGAATCCAATAGGATGCATCAAAATCTAACATCCTCGAATTACATGCAAAATGCATGATAAACTAGAGAGGACTACCATGAGGCAGTCCTCATTTTCAATCAGTTTTTAGCTCATAAATTAAATCTTCAGACAACTGGAATATCTTTTCTACTTCGTTTATCTACAACTACTTTTTCGATTTCCGCTTAGGTCACTATCGTACGATAGCCGAACTCGGTAAGTTGCTCGCATCTCAACCACACGGCGCTCATCCCGACACCCACAGGCGGTCAAACAAAAGCAAGGTCTACCACGCAGAGTACTACGCTCATTGCACGCCACCGGCATCTCAACCACCGCGAAGGCTCATCCCGGCGACCCACAGGCGGTCAAACAAAAGCAAGGTCTACCGCGAGGTACTACGTTCATTGCGTCACCGTCGCGAGCGATTTTCTTAGTCCACCAGGAGTTCCTACAAAAGCTCTTCTTAGGCACTAGCTTAGGTGAAAAACTCCAGCCATGTCCTCCGTGAAGCGATTCCCGAAGGGCTTAAGTGGGTAGAGTGCGGTGGCGTTGGAGGAAAGAACTCCCCATACGTTACATTCCTGAGCAGGATCCTGTGCAGGATGCCCTCGCGAAGGACAAAAGACCACCTATTTCAAGCTGACTCTCCCCAACACGGAAGCGAGTTGAAGGTGGCAGTATGGGCGTCCGGGACTCCCGAGCAGTTTCTACTGCATGTAAGATCCGCGATTCGCATGCAAGCAAATGGGGCTTGACCACGGACTTGCGGCAGCCGAGAGGCTGTTGAAACAGCCAAGATCGAGGCTGAACTAGCCAAGCAGGATTACGTCCGCGATGCGTAATGAAAAGAAGAAGAAGGGCAATAAACAAGAGAGCCGGTGCGACTACGAGGCTGCATCACCTGCCCTAGTAGAAGCCAAGGCCACGTATGACAAGGTCTTGAAAGCTCTAGAAGATGCGGCTTCGCCGTCATAGCGGCTGGAGCGAAGCCCTTCGGCTTTATGGAAACCTCCTCTCGGCCGAGACGCGTCAGCCCTGGGAGAAGATTATCAAGGCCCAAGTGACTAAAGCTCCTTGGGAAGACATCAAGGTACATACGGAGACTCCCACGAAGACTGGACTCGTTTCACGCGAGTGCGTCGCGTTCTACTGCAGGTGTTCCGTCATGGGCGAGGCCCTCAAGTATTACATCACGAATCACGCTAAAAAGCCCAACAGGGTTTCGATTCGTCAGTTTTTGTCCGAGTTGAACAGCTCAACAGCTACCTCGAGACATTGCCCTGCCTGTATTACAGCCGAAGGCTAATCAGGCGACCAAGAAGGTATTGCCTCTTGATGGCGCTGACCTTGCCACTCATCTATTAGCATGTGTCCAGCCAAGTGGCAAACCAGTATGACCTCACGGAGAATACCACTCGGTCAGTACTAGGGCCTTGCTATTGGTCCTAGAGAATATCGAGAACAATGCGGAACTTCGATAACAAGCCCGCTGCTACGACCAAGGCAAAGGGGCTGATCTGAAGCGGAAGATGGAGTCGATGGACTCCCGCATCTAAGAAGCCAAGAAGGTGGGCTGGACCAAAAGCACTGTGTGCTATGCAAGAAACATGGGGGCCGCACAAAAGTCTGTCACAGCGTGACTGCCGTCGCTATAACAAGGACGGTACTCGATCAAGAAAAATGGGGCGCAGGTAAGCCCGGTTTAAAGGAAAGAAACGGAGGGCTAACCCTTAGATTGTCGGGCGGAGTTGAAGAAACAAAAGTCTAGTAAGCGCAAGAAGCGTCGCGCTAATGACTCGAGTGACAGCGACTCCGGCGACAGTTCGTGTGAAGGTGCGGGTCGGGATAGCACTGGGGAATTACGTAGATGTAAGCGTAAATTAAATACTGCAGTTAACAGTTACACTACCCCAGTCGAGCAAAGCTATCCTGACTAATAAAGTCAAGATTCAAAATCAATTAGATCAACTGTCACGAAAACCAAGATATCAAAAAATCTTGTTCCAAGACAAAAAGCCCGAATTAAAAATTCGAAATAAAATGAAGTCAACGACATCATCCAACTCAAAAAATCTTCGACAAAAAGTTGTCAGTAATAAAACTCAACATACTGAGGCTACTGTGCACATGCCCAGTGTAAATTACAATATTAATCACAAACAGAAGTGATTACAACAAACACCAAGGATAATCCGTGTCACGGCGTAGTTGCCATAATGGAACCAGCGACTGAAAGTCAATCCGGCAGAGCATACAAACAACCTCTGCTTAGTGCCCAACAAAAAATTAAAGTCCTACTGGACTCTGGGTCTGATGGAGACCTTATTTTCCTTCCCAAAGGAAAAGACAAGCCTTTTCCCTACCTGACTAGGCAGGTGCCAAAGTCTTGGCATCGTCAAATGGGAGCTTCCAGACAACTGGAAGAGGTAAGATCAGAGTCAAATTCTTTGAGTACTCCAATTCCAAGGATATCTCCTACAACCTGACATTGTAGAATACAGGAAGATGACATGACCAAACCAGGGTTTGACCTCATTCTTGGTAGTAATAGCTTGAGGAGTTAGGAATTGTCCTAGACTTTCGGACAAAGGAAATCACAGTAGATGACATCTCACTGCCAATGAGAGACATCAACAAATTAAAGACAAGAGCTACTGTGGAAAAAGCTTGGACTATGAACAATAGCATCTACCAAGAGACATCCAAGGAACCACAGAGCACTCTGGAGGCAACAAGCGCCTCATAAAAATACTAGGCGCTAAGTATGAAAAGCGGATCTCAGGGCAATGTCAGAACAACTGCACTCACCTAAGTGGCCCAGAACAAGCAAGGTTACTGGAGCTCCTACAAGAGTTTGAGGAGTTATTTAGTGGGAAACTAGGTGACTGGGATTGTAAGCGGTCTCCCTCCAGCTAAGGGAGGAGCACAGCCATACCATGGCAGGCCTTTTCCCATACCCAAGCACATAGAAATAACAAAAGGGAGGTACAACGACTATGTGACTTAGGGGTACTCAAATGGCAAGATGATTCTGAATGGGCATCACCCACATTCATCATACCCAGAAAGACAACACCGTCACGGGTTGTTAGCGATTTTAGGGAAGTAAATAAGCGGATAGTGAGAAAACCGTTTCCTATTCCCAAAATCAGCACTGTTCTACAAGAACTTGAAGGCTTTACATATGCCACAGCCCTTGACCTAAATATGGGCTATTATACCATTAGATTGGATCCAGATCGTCCAAAATATGCACCATTATCTTTCCATGGGGTAAGTACTCTTACCTGCGGTTACCAATGGTTGCATGTTCTCCGACATCTTCCAGGCTAAGATGTCTGAGCTAATGGCAACCCTTGAGTTCGTCGAACTTATCTTGATGATTTACTATGCATCAGCAAGGGAAACCTAGAAGATCACCTTACTAAACTCAGAAGGGTCTTCATTAGGTTGCGAGGCCAGAGCTTGACCGTCAATGCTTGCATAAGTCGTCTTTCTGTGCCATGGAGACAGAATACCTAGGATATGTATTATCCAGAGATGGTATAAAACCACAACCAAAAGGTACAGGCAATCCTCGCATTAACACCGCCTCAAAATGTTAAACAGCTCCGTGGGTTTCTAGGCATGGTCCAGTACTACAGAGACATTTGGGCGAGACGCGGTGAAATACTTGCACCATTAACCAACTTAGTTGGTGAGTGTGGACACACCAAAGTCACAAGGGCTAACAAAACCAAGAAAAGCCGTGGCATTGGGATGACATCCATCAGCAAGCATTCGACACTGTAAAGGCAACGATCGCTCGCGATGTTACCTTGGCCTACCCTGACTATTCCCAGGGATTTGAGATTTACACAGATAGTTCAAAATTTCAATTGGGCTGTGATTACTCAAAACAACAGGCGCTGGCGTTCTTCAGTAGGAAACTGAGTCAGGCGCAGCAAAAATATAGGCGACGAACAGGAACTACTGGCCATAGTAGAAACACTAAAAGAGTTCAAAGGCATGCTTTGGGGACAACAGATTACGGTCTACACTGACCACAAAAATCTAATGCAGGATGCTCTAGGTCTGACCTCTGATCGAGTGTATCGCTGGAGATTACTCTTAGAAGAGTATGGCCCCACCATCGTGTATATCAAAGGCATCCACAACACCGTTGCGGGCCCATCTCACGACTGGACTATGGACCCGTCCCAGATGACAGGTCAACCTGGATGACTTTCGCCCAGTGTTGGTGCTACCACAACACCTCACAGCCAGAAACATCCCTAGCATCCACCCAGGAATCCATGAACCAGGTGTTTGCTAATGCAGCGAAGAGGACTCCATCTATCCTCTCACAACCAGAGAGATAGCGGAGGCACAACAACAAGATGAAAGCCTACTAAACAAAGGCTACTCAACTCAGTTAGTTGAGAATATTAAGTACTCTGTAAGGAGGGCAAAATGGTTATTCCAACAAGCCTCCAACACCGTGCGGTAGCTTGGTTTCACCACTACCTACAGCACCCGGGACTAAACGTCTGAAGAAACTCTTAGTCTGTCGATGTATTGGAAAGGTCTAAGAGCGACAGTCCAATCACCGTCAAAAAGTGTCACAGTTGCCAGGTGAACAAGCGCAGGCAGATAAAATACTGGGAAACTGCCAACAAAACTTGCCATCACCAACCCTGGGAGGCTCTATGTGTGGACCTTATAGGACCATTACACCCTCAAGGGCAAGGACAAGACACAAATTGACTTCATAATGCGTCACAATGATCGATCCTGCAATGGTTCGAAATTGTATTATCACAGCTCCTTGATATTCCATTTACAAAGGGGCACAAGTCCCCAACAACCCTACTTTGACAAGCGTCAGCAACAGTAGGTAATTTAGTCAATAGGACCTGGTTTAGCCGTTACCCGTAGTCAATACATTATCACGACAATGGAAGTGAATTTAAACTTCACCGAGACCCTGTGAATCATATGGTCTGAAGCGGCCAACCAGTGTCAAAACCCTGGCGGCATAATACTCGGCGGGTGCATCAAACAATCATGGCATGCATGCTCCGCTGAGATGGATATGGCCGACACCATCAGCGAGTGACATTGCTGACTTTCTCACAAATGCCGCATGGGCCGTTACGCTCTACCTATCACACAGTACTAAAAACTTAGCCAGGTGCAGCTATCTTTGGAAGGGACATGTTGTTTGGCGTCCCCTACATTGCTGACTGGTCTAAAATAGGGAATATAGACAACGACAAACTGACCGTAACACAAGGCGGGAGAATGCCTCGCGGAGACTGGGACTACCAGCCGGTGACAAAGTACTGCTGCGAAAACGGTATCCTCCGAAAACAGAGAGCGGTATGAAAGTGATCCTTGGACTATCCGCGTCAGTTCATACGAATGGCACAATAAGGGTTCAACGCGGAACTAAGTCCGGCGACTTAACATTAGAGAGTTACACCATACTTTGAATAAACTAAAATGACTTGTACCTTACCCCCTTCTCCTATCAAGACTTACGCCGTCATTGCTACACCATCTTTTTTTTTCCTCGAGAGGTTTTCTTTTTCGTGAGCATTGACACCTTATCGCTCCATTAAGGTGACATGAGCCAAGGATACCTACTGGTACTCCTGACCCTTCCTGGGCCCCAGAACAGGTCCCATGGGTACAAAGACAAATAGGATTTCTACTAACCAAGGGTAGGATCCCACCAAATAGAAGCAGGACTCATTAACAAGACTATTAAGTCCTGCAGGGCTTATTACTACTCATTGGTAGGATTAAATATACAGCCCATTCCAGATTCCACTGGATTCAGGTTGGCATGCAAGAATGCATGTACAGCCCAAACCAGGTGCATGTACACCCAGTTTGGCATGCATGAATCCAATAGGATGCATCAAAATCTAACATCCTCGAATTACATGCAAAATGCATGATAAACTAGAGAGGACTACCATGAGGCAGTCCTCATTTTCAATCAGTTTTTAGCTCATAAATTAAATCTTCAGACAACTGGAACATCTTTTCTACCGTTTATCTACAACTACTTTTCGATTACTTCCGGCTTAGGTCACTTACACACAACTGATTTTGAGAAAATTGGTGACCCTCCACAATTTCCTCAAGAAATATGTTGACATTCAAAAATAAATTGAGTAAGCTTGCTTAAGTGTAGCAAGAAATGAATGTTCTCTGACAGTTAAACTTCAAAGAACTATGTTTTCAATTTAGTATACTTAGCTGTTTTCCTTTAACAGGTGTCTTTTCTCTTTTCTGTCAAATCCCTCACCTCCTTGCATTAGCATAAAGTAGTACCTGCCGATTAAGTGAAAAATGAAGGAGAGGATAAACTGGGGTGCAGATGGGGATGTGTTCTAGCAGAGAAGAGATCAGTTTACCGAGAATCATTTGATGCAGTTGAACTCTTTTGCTTTGAGCTTGATGAAATATGTTTTTGAGGGAAATCAAAGGGAATTGGAGAGTTAGATTGTGTTATGAATGTCTGCATGGATATGTTGGATCCCATTAGAGCATTATCCCAGTTCTAGAACTGGGCAAAAAATTCATCCAGTTCTAGAACTGGACATTTTTCTCCCTGTAGGGGCACCGTGCCTTGAAATTGTGTGCTGCGGTGCCCCAACAGGGATCAATTCTGATCGAGGTAGGGCTAATTTCTACGTCAAATATTCCAAGGTAAGTTATTAGGTGATACACACAATCTTGATTTGAGCACTATCACAATTACATACAATAGTAGTGCCAAAATGGGACAATTTGATCGCCCCCTTAGGGCAACAGTGCCCCTATGGGACTAATTGATCATCCCAATTAAGGCACTGGTGCCCCAATTGAACTGGTGCCGCAATGGTGATTTGAGCGTTAGTCCCAGTTCTAGAACTGGACTTTGATCATGGTCCCAGTTCTCGAACTGGGGGGTCCAGTTCTAGAACTGGGCACCCCATTAAGGCACGATGCCTCAACGGGGAGAAAAATGTCCAGTTCTAGAACTAGACGAATTTTGTCACCCAGTTCTAGAACTGGGATGGTGCTTGAATGGGATCCAACAGATATAAAACTACTGTGGAATGTGAGGGGTAGCAGTTGACATGGGCAACTTTCCTTATGAGAAATAAATCACTGTACCTCATGTAGCTCTAAACTGGAATGAGGGACATTGAATTAGACTGGTTTCCTTTTCAAGGAAGAAAAAGCAAGTTTGAGTTCCATCGTAGTGAACACGACACAATGTCCATGATCACTTACAGGTTGAAATATCATGTTTTCTTGTCATCGCAAAAATTCCAACCCATATTGTATAGTAGCCAACAGGAGATAACAACCAATCTTTGAGTGCTGTATAAAGATAAAAGCTGACTGAAATACTTCATATCTAACAGATTTCTGTAACTCTGTGTGGAAATGTTAGGGGTGAAATGGTTTGTAAATTCATATGAAATCAACAAACTAAGCAAGATAAAACTAATGGAATTGCATGTGAACATCCCACTGGTATAAGCTCAAATGCAGCACTGTATCTTGAATACAAGCATTTACTACAATGTTGAAAGGGAAAATTCATGGAGGTTAAGCCTGTTTCTGCAAAACATCCCACTGAGGTGTTAGTCAAACAAAACCCGAAAACCCACAACACAAAAAACAAAACAAAAAAAAGTTGTCCCGCCACAAAAAACAACCCACAACGCGGGGGGGGGGGCCCCCAAAGACCCAAAAACAAAAAAACCCCTTGCAAGAAAGTTGGAGTGGTTGTATCTAAGTGGTTTTTGGGGAAACAAGGCAAGTAAATGAAAAAGTTGTATGCATATGATTGTGATTTGGAATGTTGATAATGAATAGAATGCGCCAAATGTGAATCATTTGACCAAAAGTGCTGAGCAGAGCGAGATGCATCGTTCGTCGTTAATTAGGTGATAACTAATTTATGCGAGCTATTTTGTAGTCAATACAGTCCCACGTACTGACGACGCATTTCGTTGGCTCTTAGGACGGGCCTTTTTGGGCTGAGGACCTGAGAGAGTACTTACGTGCTACTCACATACTGTAGGTACATACTTGATTGTATGTGGAGAACATGATGGGTGTTTTGGCTGGTTTTTGGCTAGTATTAGCACACCCTTGCAGTGAAAGAACCCATCAGGTGTGTCTTGGTATTGTTTTTAAGCGGCACAAGCGTGTGGGGTAAGGGTAGGGAGTGTGGTTGCAACTTTTAGTATGTTGTGTGCCTTGTTTCGTAGGAGGAGAAGTTTCGTAGGTGTTGATAGGTATATGTGGCGAACAGCTTGATGATGAATGGCGGGATGATGTTTCGTGACATAGTCCGCTAGGTTAGTGGTTCCTGCTTGGCGCCAATAGGTGCGAAACTGTTTTTGATTTTCTCGACAACGGAGCCAATGAAAAGCATGTCCATTGCTTTGGTGCGTTTGGGTTGGATGATGTTGGTGACCACTCCAAGGGCTGTGGAGTTGTCAATTTGTATGGGAGTTGGAGGTTGTGGATGTCCCAGTTCATTGAGAAGGTGTCGTTGTGGTATTGTTTCCCGTGCATTGATGTACAGAGCTCCTAGTTCGGCTTCAGCTGCTGAAGACATGACGGGTTTGATGATTTGTGCGAGGGTTAAGATGGCGCCGTTGTTGCGGGGGGACGGATCGTCTTCTGATAGGAAAAAATGTCCCCTGCCCGGCTGCGTGCTTTTGTTTCTGATAGATAGGATGCGTCGCTGTGGACGGCGAGGATCATGTTGCTGGCACGGTAGGTTATCATGGCGTCTGGGTGTGTCATGGCGTAGTCGAGGAACTGGTGTATTTTCGACATGGTATTCTGTGTTGGTGCCGATTGTTGGGTGGCAAGGGACCCCAGTGCAGGTAGCATGGTGCAGTCCACAGCTCGTGCGTAGTACAGGAAGACGCCGATGACTTCCTGGGCGAAGGTTTTGTCGGTGTTGGAGAGTAGCGCTGAGTCATCCGCAGTGTCGACAAACTGTTGTTTGGCGCCATAAGTGCGGGGTGTATGAGGATAGGGTTGATGCTGTGGTTTGATGGGAACAGGGTGGTGAAAACGGTGGCCGGCTTTTTTGCAGTATCCTGGCATGGAGAGTTGTACTTGTTGGAGGGTATAGTCCCATGCGATTGTGAGCCCGAGGTAACGCTCACCCTTCCAGTCTTGTGACGTTTCGTAGTGTTCGTTGAGAGTTTGTAGAAGGTGCTGTGCATGTTTGATGCCAACATATTTGACACCGAAGTCGTCAACACATAGAGTGAAGGAGATAGGGCGCCAGTCGTGTTCCGAAAACCGGGGTGTGGGGGATTTTGGCGGGGCCTTTGGGGGCCCCCCTTTTTTAAGGGGGTTTGGGGGGAGGTGGCCCCCGGGGGGGGGCCGCCCTTTCTTTTTTGGGGAGGGGAAGAGGGGCATCCCCAGGAGTGGGAAAGTTTTTGAAGTTGTTGTGGTTTATGATGTGGGGGGGGGGTGGGGGGGTTGTGGGGGTTGCACGTAGGGGGGCCCAATTGGTGTGTTGAGGTAGAAATCCTTGATGTCGATGGTCATGAACCGTGCTCCTTTTGTGGAGATGGCGCTGTTGAGGAGAATCTTGGTGGTGAGCATGTCAGCTGTTGGTGTGCCGCAGTCGCCAGGGTAAGTGATCCTGTTACCGCCAACTGTGAGTCGAATGCGATAAGGGTCGTCCTTCTCGGGTCGGTGGTTGGCAACGATGCGTCCGTAGGTGGCGTCCTTACGACGTTGCGGAGGGATTTCGTTATGCGCAATGAAGACTATAGTGTTGGTGCCTTTGACAGTGCCGGGGATACCTTGGGCGAGGCGACCGAGTTCTTTGCCATATGCATTTTCCATATGGTGCTGTATTTTGGGTTTTGATGAGGTGGCGATACTCGAGGAGTTCTCCAGTGTCGGTGTCGAGTATGGCTGAGAGGGCCTCACGTGGAAACTGTCTGGTTGCTGCGCGTCGTGGTGTGAGAGGTGTTCGGGTGTTGTGGGCAGGTGTAGGATGGTTTCCTGTGTGATTGTATGTGCTTGCGACTGCGGCGTGTTGTATGCCGGGGAGGATGGGGGTGCTGACACCCTTGGGCGTGGTGTCATGGTTTGTTGTGGTGACACCCTTGGAGGTTGCAGAGGCAGCCGGGGCACCGGGTGTGGGATGGTTATTGATTCGTCGTCACTGTCACTGATGGGATGGAACCGTTGTTGATACCTTCCTTGATGGTGCGGGGTGACATGTGGGTTGCTGTGTTGTGGATGTTGATAGTGCCTGTGAGTTTGAGTGGGTGAATTGTGTGAGAGGGTTTGCTAGTGCATGCCAAGCGCCATTGCTTGCTGTTGGTCGTGCGGTGGTGTGGAGGAAGGGTGAAGCGGACACGGCGTGTGTCGTGTGAAGATGCGGCTAGTGGAGTCCAGTAGTTTAGTGTTTCGAACCTATGTGTGGAAGTCACATTGTTTAAAATACAATTAAAACTAGGCTCCACAGTATCCTACATCTTGGCCAGGTACCACTGAGGACGTTTGTCCTTGTTCTTTTCAAGGGCAAAACAGGCGTCGTCTTCATGGTAGACATTACTTTTCTTGCACGAGTTGCAGTAGCGGGGACTCTTGGCGGTTGTGCTTCGGGTGTTGCGGAGTGCTGTGCGTTGTTGGCCGCCAGTGGTGGTGCCTGGTGTGGGGATGCTTTGTTGGGCTGTGAGGAGCGCCATGAATTTGGTGGTCTGGGAAAGGAGCTCTTGTTGTTGGGTTTCAAGTTGCTTGAGGCGGTGGTCCTGTGTCGTAGTGAGAGCGGCGGCATGCTCTTGAGTGTGTTCAAGTGCAGTTTCGAGACTGTTGGTGTACTCGAGTATGGTTTGGTGGTCGTTTGGGGACAGGGTTCCAAGTGAGGTAGAGCCAATGCTGCCAGTGTTAATGAATGTGTTGGCGCTGTCGTACCCGCCGGTGCGAGCTATGCGTTCGGCATTGAACTTTTCCTTGCTCTTGTACAGGGTGACGAAGTGAGTTTTGGCGGAGTCCCACGTTTTGTCTGCGGAGGGTTTGAGTTCCCATGCCTGCATTTCCTTGTCGTCGAACATGTCTGACGAGTACATGCCTTCCACGTAGTACTGGACCTTGGTGGCATCCGGAGTGGTACGCCGATGTCTCGGCAGAGCTTCTGTTGCTTGTCAAGTTCCCGGCGAACTTAGTGATGTGGGATGTGAGATCCCATTGGACATGGAAAGCAGCGGATGCCTGCTTCTTTTCCAGAGTGGTGACCACACACCATTCAGTTCGAAGATGCTCAAGGATAGTCTTGGTGGTCTGGGCCCGTAGCCGATGTAGTCGTCGTCGAGTTCTTCGACGTACGCGGCATCGACGGCTTCACGTACTATCTTGTCGACGATGATGGCGTCGACACTCTCCTGTTTCCAAAACTCTTGGCATTCAAGGTTGTGGTCGGCCATGATGCGAGTTCTGTGGGTGAGAGTTGTGTTATTTGGCGAGGTTGGCTGGGACGATGGGAGGTAGGACGAGGCGTGTCGTGGTGAGCGTGGGGGCGTTGGTGACCGTCTGGTACTCGGCGTCGTTGAGGACGAGAGCGAGGTGGCCGTGTCGCCCACCCCAGCTGGTTGTTTTGACGGCTGCGGCGATCTTGGCGAGTTGTTGTTTGAGCACGTTCACGGTGGAATTCGACGGTTGGCCCACGATTTTGTCGATCGGCATGGGTGCGATGATCGACCGGACGGCTTCCGGACGGCTGCTTCGTTGGCTGTGGGTGACGACATGTTTGTGTTGCAAAGCGAGTTGGTTGATTGTCGAAAGTGGTGAGGTTTTTAATTGGAGAAAACGAGTTGGTCGAACATCGAGTGGGTAAGTTTTTAATTGGTGAAAAAACGTTAGTTATCACTGCTGAGCAGAGCGAGATGCATCGTTCGTCGTTAATTAGGTGATAACTAATTTATGCGAGCTATTTTGTAGTCAATACAGTCCCACGTACTGACGACGCATTTCGTTGGCTCTTAGGACGGGCCTTTTTGGGCTGAGGACCTGAGAGAGTACTTACGTGCTACTCACATACTGTAGGTACATACTTGATTGTATGTGGAGAACATGATGGGTGTTTTGGCTGGTTTTTGGCTAGTATTAGCAAAAAGAAATACAACGTTGCATCCGAGCAGTGTCATTTTGGCATTCAATTGATTGAAATTACCATCTAAAAATGATACCTGGCAGAATAGCAAGCACTGGCTGAACAACTGGCTGAATGCGCATGTTGTATGGTTGAATTATGTTCTTCCATTGAAAATTAAGCCACTGCTGGTTTTGTTGATTGCATTGCTACTGCCATCGCAATTGCAACTGCTGTTTCCACTTCCACTTCTGTTTCCATTTCTGCTTCCAATTCAGTGTCAGTGTCAGTGTCAGTGTCAGTGTCAGTGTCAGTGTCAGTGTCAGTGTCAGTGTCAGTGTCAGTGTCAGTGTCAGTGTCAGTGTCAGTGTCAGTGTCAGTGTCAGTGCCAGTGCCAGTGCCAGTGCCAGTGCCAGTGCCAGTGCCAGTGCCAGTGCCAGTGCCAGTGCCATTGGTACACACACACACATGCACGCACGCATGCACACACACACGCACGCGCGCGCGCGCGAACGCATCGAACGCATCGCGACGCACGCGTAACGCCGCGAACGCACGAACGCCGCGAACGCACTAACGCCTGCGAACGCCACGAACGCACGAACGTTGGTTGGCAGAGGGGCATTATCATCATTATATAGTGTATGAATGCTAAGAATATCTGTTTGATAAATTTGTGATGATTGCATCTGTTGCAATCTGTGACATAAACAACATATATTTCTTTTCTTTAAGTCCATCCCAGTTCACCTAGAACACGCTAAAGATGACATGCATCAATATCATCTCACAAGCACAATAGGTGTACTTAAAAATTAATCACAACTGTCAACAATCAAGAAGAAGGAGACGAACTTAGTTAATAATATGTAACCGTAAGGATGCCCAGGCATGAACAGTCATTCTGATGTGAAGATCAAAAGGCTCCAAGAATACTGAGTTACATTTTTCTGCTTTCAAGAAAGACCTCTTTTCTGATTGTACTGTTGTTGATGAAATGCAAGTGCAGAGGATGGAGAAGGAGGTCTGTGATGCTATGAATGTAGTAGTCCCAGAGGAGAATCATAAGCAATGATCTGACACTCAAAAAGTAAACCGTAAACTTTCAATTCATAGATATGGGCGTTGGTCCATTGTAGCATTAGGGGGTGAACTGGTGGAATGATGACCCCCAAAAGTTCACTCTGATTCTTCTAAAACATTGAGTGATAGGTATCATGAGATGTGCACCGAGTTTTGGCATCAAATACCAGGAAGTGCATTCTCTACGTGCACAACCAAATTTGAAAAACCTCATTGAAAACCCCATGGGTTAGTAGGGGTTTACCGGGTAAACTACAGGTTTTGACATTTAAAGGGCAAATCAAGGTTTTATGGGGTGTGTCATCATTTATTTGGGTTATAAAAGGGAAGTAATATGTACGGTGGACCACCAGCACCATGACTTTTTACTGGACAGTACTTAATAGAAAAAACAGTGCACACAGAATGTGCATGTTTCAATTACTACATCAAATGTCATGGGTCATGTACCTGACAATAAAGATCCAGGTATATCTTGGCTTGTCACTAACCTACACAATCAATAAGATATAATCTGGCCCTTTTGCAAACCAAGAAACTAAACCTAGAGATAAATAGAGACCAAAGATTAAACGAGGGGTCGGATAACTTGATATCATGTTCATTGCTACCATTATAAGTCATACTTGTGAGACTGACTTCAAAAAAAGAGAAATAGTGTAGTTTTCAAGATTTTACATGCATTTCACTCACCATTTTTTACAATTAAATTGATGTCTTGTTCCCCAATGGCAATTTGGGATATCTGTGATTTCTCACAATACCCAGACACAATTTAGGCCAGCCACCACTGCTCATTCCCTCACATCTTGTCTCCTCTGCCCTTGTTGATGTTATTTGTTTCTGTTTATTTGTTGATTGTTGTTTTACCTGGGCTGGGGAGAACGGGGTGACGTCTTGATTTGCATTTAAATGGATTGTGGTGTTTCATTGTTTGGTACCAACTTCCTTCATGGCATTGACCACTTTGACAAAACAAGATTCTGTTTCTTGCATTGAAATCATTCATTTAAAAATTATTCTCCTCTTATCTCCCAGCCTCCCCCGTCTTCCTCTTTTATCTCCTTTCACCATCTCCCATCTTCAACTCCTGCCTCAATGAGAGAAACCCCCATCAATTACACCTCTTATTATCTCCCCCAACCTCTGGTCATTACTCAATTTTCCTCTCCTGTCTCCTCTGCCCAATGCTGCACCTCATTCCGGCTTTTCTGGGTTAGATTGAAAAAAACTATGTTATCCTCACCCAATTTACCTCTCCTGTCTCCTCCTTCCAATGTTGCATCTGATTCTGACTAGATTCATTAATTGGTTGTTGTGATTCTATAATATACACTTGCACTATGACGAGGAGGATAGGGCTATAATTTGTAAATACAAAGACACTACACTATATGTAATGTAATGATGATTTTAGTTGAAATGCAAAGGAATTGTTTCAAAATTTCTCTTAGGTGCTACTCCTACTATATAACCCATTGGGACAGAAAGTTTGTGTTAGACATTATGTTAGTAAACACATGGGAGTTGAACATAATCCAAAATAATAAATTTTGCTAGCTAAACTGTTAGCAAAAATGGACCATGTTAGTAAGAAAGTAAGTAAGATAGAAAAAATCTCCTTTTTGGGTTGGAGTCTTTGATAACTATCATCTTTACAAGCATGAGCATGTTAGAGCTAATTTAGATACAGCACAAATCCTACATACACTTGTTAATAAGCCATCTTCGTGTAACTAACAGCTTGCTAACAATTAATTTGCACTGTAGTAGATTTACTTTATTTGCTTGCTTGTTTGAAGCAAAGTTCTTTAGCTGCTAGCTGCCAGTTCAAAAAATTGTGAGCTTTGAACTTAAGCTAGAATTTACAACAATTTATTTTCATTCAAAACAATTGTAGGTTGACTGTTGTGTCAAAGTTCAATTGGTCCCTAATCCAATTCATTAATTTTGTGGTGCAATGACTTTGCGTGGCAATCATGAAAAAAGTGTTGCAATCTTAGTTTTCTATTTGACTAAAAAACAGGCAAGTCCTCATTTATGAGTGTGATGTTTTGCCATTAAAGCCATTTGTGATTGAATACCTACAAATCTTGAACACAAGTCAAACTATTTTGTGACACAAAGGCCACTGTGCAAATCAATTGCAGTGCTTTTCAATCATTGTTGCAGTACTTTTGAACAATGTGTTTCAATTTTATCATTCTAACTCAAAAATGAACCCTGACTTTATTTCCGCTTTTGGATACCCTTTTAACTGTGATTTCTCTAAAAACCTCCAAGATAGAATTCTCCCAATTATCTCAAGTTAACTTATTTTTAATGAAATAAAGTTTGTCAAAAGTCAAAGTTTGGATGGAAGAGTGCGCTTAAAGTAAGCCTGACCAAAATAGAGAATTGACAAATTGTTGTGTACATTGGTAGTTTTGTCAAATTCTCTCAACGATGTCGTCCACTGTGAAAGTCGGACACCCTCAATTGTCGGAAGTTTCTCTGCTAAATTGCATTTATTTCCTCCTCTTTCCAGTTGATGGTTGCCTGTTTGTAGCTGCATTGGAGTATTTTGTGATATTTCTGTGTGACAAATGGACAAATACAACCGTGTCATGTTTTTGACCCACATATACTCCTGATGTCTCTGGCTTTCAATGGAGGTAGAAGGAGTGAAAGACTGGAGTAGGTTTGATAAAAAATGACCCTGCTTTTCTTCCCAGTGCATGCAAATCTGGAGATTTAAACAGTTCATATGTTTGGGTGAAAATGTGTTTTTAATGAAGTGGTTTCTGGGCGATTGGAGGGTGAGGGCACCTTCCCCAGAAAGTGTGAAGGGATGTCCACATACTGGAAGGATTGTAATCATGGTATTCTGTTAGTTCTTTTGTACTGGAGTGACAATCCAGGTTCTCACAATGGGCATCAGCATATTTTTGTAATGTATTATTCTCATTTTCCAGCACTGTGAGGCTGCAAAAAATGGGTGATGCAGTCATATTACTTAATGTTGTCCTCTTGCAACTGCATCATAAAATCACAAATTACTTGACGTAGGAGGCAGCCATTGAGCATGAAATGTTGAATGTTGGGTGATGAACACTTCAATTTTATTTGTGATGGAGGGCAAAGAGTCAAGGATCATCATTCAAAAATGTGTGATGACAAAGTTGGAGTCAACTGAAAAAGTCCGATACATGCATTAAACATATTGCAACAGTACATTCCACAGCACCTCCAGTTACATTCCTAGATTGTTTGGAACTCCAGTTGGAGTTAGTGTTGTGTATTTAGTAAATCTTTATCTGTTATAGTACTAATGTCTCACCAACATATACAGAGATATAATTTCAATCTCTTCTCTGTGCATAATTAGGTTTTAAACAGTGAAAATATTTCTACCTTTTTCATTACTATTAAAAATCCAATTGAGAAGATATCAGACTTTTGACATGACCAACATCTTTAACCATTGCAGACTATTGTCATCTTGGCATGTTCTATCCTTCGTCATGATTTAGGAAGGATGATTTGATTGTATTTCAAATTGTGAGGCTTAAGTCATTATGCATTGTACTAAAAGAGTGAAATTACTTCACTCTATTTTTCTCGTAAAAATAGACTACAATCTACATAAAGAGTGAAATAAATTCACTCCTTTCAAAACAGTTGGGTTGTTTTAAATGTTTGCAATGTCAGATCAATTTCGGAAACTGTCTAAAATAAATAGTCATTGAGGTTATATTGTCATGTGAGTTTCAAGAGAGGAATGAAAAGATTCCCAAGTGCATCAGCGTTCATTTTGGAATATCATATATCAACAGGGAGATTTTGATTCCTACATCTAGACGGGTATCTGTCAATTTCAACTAGCCAAATGGTATGAGTGGTGTTATTGCAACCCTCTCTATAGGTTTGGGATAGAATAAAAAGAGGTATGGCACAAATAACCTGAAAAACAAAACAGGCTTCCTGAGAAATCACAACATTGTCTGTCCATCGTCCATCCCTACAGAGCAAATCGCCGAAATATCTTATTTGTTCATTCACGTAGGTTTTTCTCATTCCGAAGAAGCCCAATTGATTATCTTCTCGATGACCCCAGTATGAAATCGCCAGTGCGAGGAAGCCGTTCCGTTTTCTTTTCGTAAGATCTCTCGGTCAACACGTGCAAGTTTGCTTTCAGAAGTAAAACGGATCAAGCGGAACAGAAAGGAGAGTACATCCGAAGCAGCACGGAAACAAAAAAAATCCTTGATTCGGACCCAACTTGTACGAGGAGGCCAAAGCCAAGTCAACATTCGTCGACCGACCTTGCACAGCCGTTTTCATAGGGCAAAGAAGAAACAAAGCATCGACAATGAACAGTGGATCAGGAATTCAAGAACTCATGGCCGCCGAGACGCGAGCGTCTCAAATTGTAGCCGAGGCCAGGATAGGTCAGTTTCAGATGTCGTCTTGGGTGTGGTGTGTTCGAGATTTGCGCTGTTTTACTCTTTTGTAACGCTGTCGGGGAGGGCCATCCCCGAGGTGTTTTGGACCGCTTAGAATAGTTTGCTGGACGTGTCTTTTCTGCTGTGGCTAGCATTACGAGCGAAGCCGATTACGTGTCGTGCTCGACCTTAGTTAAATTTGACCCAAAGTCCCAGTACCTACTATGCTGAAGTGGCTGCTGTCGAGCGATTCGCACGTTGACTTACCCTTAAATGATGTATTACCTGTCGTCATTTTTAAGCGCTATCTAATTATGATTCATCCCCATTTTTTGTGCTTTGATTCAACAGCTCGTGGTGATCGCATGAAGCAAGCTCAGGCCGATGCTGATGAGCTCATTGCTGCTTACAGGAGGGAGCAGCAAGATGCTTTCGATAAGAAGGTGCTCTTGGAAGGTAAGTTAGTTTCGTTCTTGTTAGCACTTTCAGGATCATTTTGTCCTGTTCATTTCTTACGACCGAACCGTTCCCCAAACTCATTTTCGCGCCTTAGGAGGTTCTGGTGGAAACGCCTCGGCAAAACTCCAGGCGGAAACCAACAAAGAAATTCAAATAATGCAGGCACAATTCCAATCGAATGCACAAAAGGCGGTTGATATCCTTCTCTCGAAATGTTGCGAGGTCAGTTTGGAGGTTCCTACTGCCAGGGTTAGGGCTACGCAGAAGTTGTACGGAGACGACTAAGTTGAATGCGCGCTTATTGTGTAGGGGGATGGCTGACACGGCATCTTCTATCGTGAATGAATGCCGTGGCCGGAATACAATGAATTCTTTCCAACTTTGCTGGACAAAGCATCGCTCTTGAAACAGGCGCGCGCGCCTCGTAATTGGTTATTACAGAATGTTTGGTTTCTAAGATGATTTTACGACTATAAATTTAGACAACTTCAGTACCTAAAAACTTCTGGATTATTACAATTCAAGTTGTGTTGATCGGACTCAAAGTGTGTCGAGGCCATGAAGTGATTGATTGTTAGTGATAACGGGACGTTTGCAGATATGGATGATTCACTTTCACACCTTTCTTAATGAAAAGAAAGGAACTGTTCCAGCATGCTCCGTCAAAGCTTCAGGTGTCTTAAATGTTGCCATGGAGTCAGGGTTGATTACTGTCCGACGACTCGCTGTATCAATAGCATGACTGTCGAGTGGTATCCAAGGAACGCGTACTTCTTTGAGCTTTATAAATGTTCTTCTTATGTAAACAAGTCATGCATACAACTGAAGGTGTTTTACAATTACACACTATGTGCTTTTCACTTTCATAACCATGCCGTTGTCACCAATTTTTTCTTGTTCATTCGCTGGATCGCCACAAGCAGGACAGTCATCCCAAGAACAACCACGGTTAACAGACCCCGATTGAAGTCATCGGGGAGCAGATCGAATCCTTTTGAGGGGGCCAATCTAGAGAAGAACACATCCGGTCCTCCGTAGGCTAGCATTAATGATTGTGATTCGACATTTGCGGCTGTAGATGAAATGGATTGGACGTTTGATACTTGGTAGACGTGGGATGGTGTGCGGAGGGGAATAATGGGCAAAAGGGGAGCATATCTACCGCACGAGAGAAGAAAACATCGAATGTAAGAGAGCATAAAATGTAATAATGCAAGCTGACGAATCGAGACATGTTGATAAGTCATGGCACTTTGCAAACGACATACCGAACAAGGCCCTCCATCTTCTCACTTGGTTTGAGCTCCCCATTCGGTCTACGCGGATCCATCAGCCTACGATCCATCGAAATCACTTGATCATTCGCCGTCGCAAACAAGAACTGCTTCGAAGTTATTCCAGCCTTGGTGACAGTCACTCCAATTGCTGTGATGGCCTTGGCCATACCATACGTCTTACTCAAGACGATAGGCTTGGGTGACTCGAGACTCGAAAATACCAGTTCTTGTTCGGGACCATTGAAGGCGGTGAGGCCATTCTTATCAATCATTCCTTCGTGGAGGGTGAGAACACCAATGTCTGTGCGACGAGTTCGCTGGTTGAAGAATGTGTATACCACCCAGTTCTCGCTGATGATGACTGGAACTTTAGTAGAAACGCCCTCCGTCAGATCTGACTCTGTTGCATGAGCGTGAGACACACGGTACAATATTTGACCAGAAACAGAATCAAGTAGCGTCACAAACAGGGATGGGACTAAGGTACTGGTAGTGGAAGGAGGAGCCTCTCCAGGCTTGGATGCACCAAGGGGCTTCCTTTTTTGTCCCGAGGATGAGCCACCATCACTTGTAGTCAACGACTTATAAAACGAATTCTCGATCTCATTGCCTCCTTCTGAGACGGGAGAGATCTCGGCAAGGAATGATTTGGTAGCTTCGGTAACAACTACAACCAAATGAGGGTTTAAATATTTCAGCAGCAGCGCATCATCGCCCAATACAGTGGATGGAGACTGTATCACCTCTCCTCTCTGAGGATGTGCAACATTCACAATCTTTTCTTGTGATGGATCGAACAAAGCGGTACCAACCGTAACTAATTTGAATGCTTTGGACCCCAGTTCGAGCGATGACTTCAACTTCCTTGCAACTCGCATTGCATGGAATTCACCAGTTTGTTTGTTAACAGTGTGGACGAATAGACCATTTCTTCCCGGGGCAGATATTGCTTCATCTACGGTGGAATGCGAACGAGCATTATCAGGAACCACACTCACTGTATCATTCTCATGCACTATCAAGGCAACCTGACGACAACTGATACTCTCATGCGACGGATGATGAATTGAAGAACGCAGGGGGACAATCTGGGCAATCTTCGACGAAACCGTAACTGCGCCATTCGAAAATATTCTACCGGTCATCCCGTCAAAGCACTTCCACTCAATCGAAGACGTTGATGGAACGTAACTCAGCACCAACAGTTCGTGATCGTGCACACCGCCATACCCATGAGGATCATTCAACGATGAAATCTGCCCGCCATGGACAATCTTGTGACTCTCAGCGTCGGGATGCAAATTCATTGCCCATACAACTTTCCCCTTCTTGGCAGTATCCAACGCGATTATACGGTGCATACTTTCTGAAAGGAGGACAGAGATTTTGGCAAATCCAAAGGCATAATCTCTCTCAGCCTTTTTCTCCTCCGACATGAGAGCCATGGAAGCCACAGAGGACAAAATGCCTCCCCCGACGAAAAAGTTTTTAAGTGAGGAGAGTTGAGATTGAATCCTGTTCGAAAATTGGAGATTTCGCAACGCAGTTTCTTCTTCGTCATCCGCGTTGAATGACCCATCCGACATGGTAACGGCATGAGTTTCATCTAAAAACACTGCGGAGGAAATGGATCCCAATGCCTCCTCGGTAGACCAAAGTTGTTTCAAAACCAAGGACGAACCATTCTTTTCGACGCGTAAAGCAATAGTGAGCCCACCCCGAGCAGTAAACACACCCGTCATGGAATCCGATTTGCATTCCACCAAATGAGCGTATTCCACAATGCCTCCCGAGGTTCCACCGCGAGAAGGGGGGACAAGCACAGTTTCTCCATCCATAGGGCTTTGAGACCATGTGCGAAGATCCGAAGATGTTTCATACGAAGAAACTACGGTTGTGCCATCCTCTGAGCTTGCGGCAGTCAATGAGACACTCATCAAGGGGCAATATACCAATGCCTCATGCTGCGGACCGCCTTCTTCTCCCTCGTCTTTGGTGGAAACTTTGTTCAACGAGACTCCTCCGTCCTGATCTTCCCCCACAACGACAAGATGATCCATACGATACGCATCGGGAAGTTTTCCATCCATTCCAGCCACACGAAGAATGACACCGGAATCAATAAAATCTTCTACGGTGATGGAGGTGAACCAAAGCAATTCGGGATGGAACGTGCTCATGGATATTATTTTTCCATTCCCCTTTCCGGTATTCATGTCAAAATTTGCAACGATCAATTTCGAGTAATAGTTCTGAAAACCCATCACATACACCTTTTCCTTATGTGTAAATACTCGCACGGTAGAGAGTACCAGTGGAGTGCTGGAAACTTCGCCAAACGTTTTAAGGGGTACACTGTGGATTGTTTCATAAACCATCTTATCACCGTCATCGCTGGAGGAAAGACGAATCTCAGTGTACGCCATGGAAGAGAGGGTAATCTCATTCTCGGTAGAATGACCAGTAATGACTCCCATCCTATCTCCATTGGAAACCAAATCAAGGATTCGAGAACAAGTGACTGGCTTTACCTTGGCCTCGTTCAACAGCCGTCGAGATGGAAGTGCCGCCACCGCCGCGCTGCTGGAGGAATGAATGATTTCCCCCGTGGCAGAATGATGCATCAGCAAATACTCCTTCTTGTCACGTGTTACGACGGTTCCAATGACTGTTTTGATGAATGGTTTGTGCACGTCTGCGGATAGGAGACGCGGCGTCTGCAGGATGTAGCCGGAGTCACGAGAAGACTTTTTGTCGTCGCCGGCATCTTCTTTGGAAGACAACACCAGTCCATTCAGCTGGGCAATGACATCCACATCATAAATTAACCCCGATTCTACTTTCCACCCACGCAGTATCCCCACATTGTCGAGGGTGTGCACCATCCCACCAGTAGCCAGTGTGACATGACGGCGATTCCCACTCCGGCCACTGCTGCAAGCATCGGCCCTCCAAATCACGTTCCCATCCGTGACATTACGAGCGGCCACCCAACACTCCTGGCCACCCCGCGCCGATTCACTCTGCCCCCCACCGTCAATGGCAACGGGCGCGCCCGATTCCGAAGTGATCCACACCACCTCTGGAGGAAATTGTCGTGATTCGCCCAAGGTCAACGGATGGCCGTATTGGACGCCGAGGTGGCCGTGGCCGGGAGTGCGTAGGAGGAAATCGGTGAGGCCGGCCTCGTCGGCGTGCAGGGCTGCCGCCTGGGGTGAGAGGAGTGTGGTTAGGAGGGAGAGGAGGAAGAGGAGGGGGAGGGTGGTGTTCGTCATGGTGATGATGGTTTGACTGGGGTGGGTCGTTGGGATGGCTGGGGATGATCAGATGATGATGATGATCTGTGACAGTGATGACAGGAGACAGCAGGGAGATAGAGGGAGATCATGGGAGCGAGGATCGGGACCTATCCTGGACGTATCCAAACGATAACGGGTTTTGAGCTTGGGGCAGTGATCTGGCAGTGATGACCAGGATAGGTAGGTACGATATTACGTGGAGGTAGGTCTGGCCATCTACCTACTTATCTCCAAAGATTAATGAATTGTCCCTTGACTTGCTAGTCCTTCTATTGCATCAGAAATTCTAGGTGAGGCAATTTGGAGATAACATTCCATCAGTGCCATCACTCAAACAAAATTTAAACTTCTACCACCACCCTAAGATGAAGGTGCAATTCCATTGATGGGATCAGATAACATTACATTGAAGAGCGATGGCTCATTATTGTCCAGGAGAAGTCCATGCATGTTGATTGATTTTTCATTCTCACAACTAAATAATTCAGGAAACTGATGTGTCCCATGAGACACTGACATCGCTGATGGAATCAACAAAATTTGACTTATTCAAATGATTAACCAAGCTGACACTGACATCATTGTCACGATCAATTGTTTGATATCTTTGATTGCTCTAATCACAGGTCTGACATTCAGATAGCACCTATTATTTGCACTGCATGCTATCAAAACATTCCTCTTAATAGGATGGTCAGACATGAGAAGGATTGAAGTTCTTTATGGCCTTAGTGTTGATAATGTAGCAATTTGTCTTTTGTAAGCTTTTGTTGCAGGGATGTAATCAAGTTTGATTTACACCCATGTAAAGGCTTCCATAGCTCTGATGCATTATTAATATACACTTCTTTTCAAGCAGACTCATATTACTGGCTTTCATGCTTCCTGTACTCAAACCCACAAAGAAGACGCTTGACTTTTCTTCTAGGCCTGTGCTAACAATTGTCAATTGTCATTGTTTGTCGGAAGCTGCTGGACACCCTGTATTGCGTACACTGTTGCTGACATCTATCTTGAGGGTGTGTGACATGGTACATGATGCACTGACAAAATCGATAAATTCACGTGATGACAGATGAATCACGTTCGTAATGTTTGTTTTGAGAAAAAATGTACGCGTGACAGACGTGAAGCCAAGTGAAGGTGAAACCAGAGTGAAGCCCTATGTGAATCTTCCCCTCACATTCCAATAATCCATTGTTTCTAAGGACGTCATGATGCACTCACGATGCACACGATGCACATTTCTCCCCTAACCATCATGGCGGCATGCACAAAACCGTCGCGGCTACTGCAGCACACCAAACTCTCCCCGCGACGCAAACCGAATAGTTCGACGTATAGTTCGACGTACTGTCATAACGCATTGTTATGCCGATCCAGCCAGGTCCTCGATGTCGATCGTGACGGCACCTGCTCACGTCACTCGACATTCCTCTGTCGGCGGAAAGGCATAGAGAAATACACACATCATTACTCTACCTTCAGAACCAACGTGCCAACGCCTCTCCACGGTCATCAACTCCGCTCCAAACGACACTTCACCATACCAACGCTGGCCTGCGTCGAATACACCCCCACACTCTTCGGCTTAACCCCCCTCCTCTTATCCACCTTCCACTCCCTCTCCATCCCGTACTGGGGAGGGATAGCTCTCACCAACATCCTGGTCCGCTCCTCCATGATCCCCCTAGTCATCCAAGGAGCCAAAACCTCCGTGGGAATTGGAGTAGTAGCACCCGAAGTTCAATATTTGATTACTAATTTTAGGAATGATTTCGCGGGGTTGAAGCAGAGGGAGGAGAAGGTTGCCAAGGGTGGGGGCACTAGCGGCGAGTTGAGGAAGGCGCAGTATGCTTTGGTTAGGTATACGGTGGAGAGTTTGAGGGGGATTTTTAAGTTGCATAAGGTTAATTTGTTGGATGTCTTCAAGGTTAGTTTGGCCCGGGTGTTATAGTTATGTGTTCTTTGGAAGTGGCAGACATCAGTGGTTGGGGATGGTTCTCCACCAAAGTGCTTCCCATTCATAACAAATCAAGATCTCATCACACATTCCCCTCTTCCTCTACCCCACGCAGTCACCAATGCTTCAAATCCCAGTATTTTGGTACTTCGCTCTAGACCTTCGCTACATCATTAACGGTGCTGATCCACAATTAGCCCAGGCACTCGTCGATACCACCTTCCTCCATATCACAGACCTGACAGAACCGGATCCCTACTACGCTCTTCCTATTGCCACCGGTGCTCTACTCTATTTCAATGTAGAAACAGCTGTAGGTCGAAAGGCATTGAGCGGAGAGACATCTAGTCAGAGTAAATTGGCTTTGATCATGAAGGATTTTTTTCAAAGTTTAGCGATATTCATGCCGTGTTTTATGGTCCAGCAGCCAAGTGGAGTACAAATCTATCTAATGACGAGTATGGTGTTTTCATTATGTCAATCAATGGCATTGAGGAATGATGGGGTGAGAGAGGCTGTGGGTTTGCCGCCGATGTATTCGAAACCCAAGGGTATGGAAGAGGGAAAGTTTGTCAAGGAGTTCATGGAGATGATGAAGGAGAGGCAAGAGGCCAAGGCTCGTGGTGAATTCATTTTGGGCGAGGGAGTTTTGAAGTTGGGTGGGATGCCTGCGAGGGTGGGGAAGAAGAGGAAGAGCAGTATAGAGGTGGTGCAGAATTCAGATGACACAATGAAGAGGCCACTTGAGAATTCTTTTCAACAATCCAAAGTCAGAATGATTGAACTGCCCATGTATACCCTTCACAGTCTATTAGTTGCTCCTGAACAATTCGCAACGAGACCTACTCCCATGTTGGTACCTTCGCCTTTGCCGAAGACACCTTTACCTTCATCAGACTCAAATGTGCCACAATTCATGCCAGAAATTCCTCTCAGCGTCATGGAGGCAGCTAATCGAGGAGAAAAACTATCGAAGGTTGAAATGGCACCGAAGGAATTGCTTGAGCAGAGCAGGAGGAATGAAGGACCTATCGATGTGAGCAGGTTAAAGATGAAACGCGACAAGCAGAGAGGAAAGTCGGGAAAGAAGGGAAGATGATGGCTAGGTGTAGAATAATTTTTTAATTCTATGATGGTACATCCTGAGGTTTCTCATCCTCGTAAAGTCGACACAAAAATACATAAACGCTGAAACATGCTTATAGTTCACAGTTCACGTGACGTACCCATGCCACTGAGGCATGAACAGCAAGTCATTATTCACGTAATATAGTATAATCATGATGCCAATGCATTGTTCACAAGGTCCTCAGTCATGTTTAGAATAAAGCTGAGATGTGGATCGACTCGCAACATATCCTTCAGCATACTCCTGATCCTTTGGTCTTCTTCATTCGTCTGTGTAACATGTGCTCTGTCCTTCTTCCTTCCATACTTTTCTTCCTGACTCTTTGCTGCCTCCCAAAGCTTTTCTTTGGGTATTGTCGTATCATCCTCGCCAAATACAAAGTTCAAGAAATTGTATGTGCTGTTGGCCATGTCTCTGATGAAGTCACCCATAGTGACTGTGTAAACTTCAATTTTATCATCCTGCTCGGTTGCCTCTTTCAATTGCTTGAACCGAACGAGATTGTTTGCCATTCTCAGGATATCTCCTCCAGCGAAGTAACCGTTAGACATTCCCGAGGCAGCAATCATCTGAGCCGATGCCAAACGTAGTCCGTCATATTTATCAAGTTCTAGCAAATGATCATAAAACGTTGCGTCTATTAACGATCTCTTGGATCGAAAGAGGTCTCGACACATCGAACCTATCTCATCTACTTGGTTGCTCAACCAGTCTAGTGACATATTCAATTCAGATGCAAGTGTTGGAAGAATATGAGATGCCAAACTATCACCGTCATCATAGAAATGTTCGCAAGGATCATCTCTATGAACCCACTTTTCTGTTATCCAGGAGGAAACCCAAAGTTATTTACTTCTCATCAAAGTGATGCATTCTTCATGTAAAATAGATGTAACATCACCATACTCACCAGGCGTAGGGTCTTGAGCGTGGTAAAAGTAATTACTAAGCACCATGTCATAGGGATTTCTAACGAAGTGAATGATCTTTGTCCCTCCCTTGTGCGAAGATCCCAGCCCGTAAAGAATATCATCATCGCTGCAGTAAAGATCTGGTGATTCTTGGACGTAAATAGTAGAATCACGTAGACAAAATCCCTCGGTGATCAGAACCGGAGAGTTTCTATTCCGAGAAAGAGGAAAAGGGCACTGGGTTTTCCTGCTGTGTTTCCGCGTAGAGAAAGCACTGCGCGCCCAGTTCCCGATTTGATCGAATGCAAATCTCTCTCCAGTCTCTTCGTCAACACCGGAAACTTCGTGTTGAATATGTTTTTGGAATTTTCGCTTCAAGTCAGGACGATGCACATCCACTTCGATTTCTTGAAGAAGGAACATCAGTTCACGTGATAAGACGTATCCCGTTTTGTGGTAGTGGGTGATGAAAACTGCGTTATCGTGGTAATTGTAACCACCAGCAGCTTTCCTTTTTGACATTCTTTTGACATTGGTGTGCGGATTCGCTGGAACTGCAGCTGCCTGCACGTCCATCATATCTTCACCGAAGTGCATTTTTCTCTTTGATTTCCTTTTGACATCACTGGATAATTTCTCGGTAACCGGAGCCGCAGTGGCGTCAATCACATCTTTAGTGACCATGCCACTAGAATCGCTGGAGGATAAAAGTTTCTTTTGGGAGGCCCTGTTCCTCGTGTCGTTGGCAGTCTTTGATGCGTCACTCGCGCCGTTATAATATCTATCGACGATATCATGATCGATGAAAACGAAAGTTGCTGCACAGAGCGAGACGAGACAAGCATATGCCGCAGCTCCTTTCATCCCGCTGATGATTCCTCTCTGCGGAGCGTCTCTGGATCAAAACCTTCACTTGTTTGACGAGTTACAATACTTTCCTGTCTTTCCTGAGCTCATAATATATCATTATCAAACCCTGCCAAACCTGACTCGCGACCTCGAGCTTCTCAAAATCCGTTCTGCCACATCGATAAATTTTAATATTATGTTGCACGACGTTATTCTGTTTGTTACTCCAGCGCTCGACTCGCCGTAGAGTAATCAACCTTAGAAAAAGTACACATACATCATAGGTATCTACAGAGTACTTCTTCATACCAAACCTTCTCCTCCAACTTCTTGTGAACCTTGTACCTCAACATAAAGGGTGAAAAACTCACAATTTTTTTACGTACAAGGGCGATCATACATGCGTTCCAGGGGTGGGTTCCATGTCTCTCCAGTCTAAGGCCATCCCTGCAGGCAGATGAATTTCACCACTTTTTTGACCACCCACCCCTCCGTCTTTGCCTGACCGTCGCCCCGGTGGGTACCCTCATCTGCAGGCAGAAAAAAAAACGAACGTGTCCGTTCACCCCATTTTGGTTCAGTTCCACGCTATCTAATCGTGAACTTGACAGCTGTTAATACGTCATGACCACTTTAAGACAAGAATGGTGTGGTAGGTATGTGTGTAGTATATACGAGGTGCAGTACCGAACACGTACAAACCGAGAAATAAAAACCAGAAACAAGCGAATTTGTGACGTCAACATCTCAAATGAAAAGGGGTGGGTATTTCGGGGTGGTCAAAAAATGTTTTCTGCAGCACTGGCGACCGAGATGCAGAAAATATTTTTCGACCACCCCCAAAAAACCATACTCATAACCCATTAGGGTGGTTTTTTTTTACGTGGGTGGATAAAAAATTCTGCCTGCAGGGATACCCTAAAGATAACATAATTGAAAGGATTTCCAGCCGACAGAGGAAGGCATACTCTAAAAATTACAAGCAGCCGCTGCAAGATTTTTTAGCAGCAGCGAGAGCCCGCAAAATGGAATTAAGTTTGTTTCGTTAAAAAGAAGATAATTATAACAGTGGCCGCCAGTTAGCGTGCGCGCACGGGCACGACTTTTTTAGTGCTGTGCTTTACAATATTATTATCGTGTTAGGGAGCGCCGCGCGCACGGGCACGACTTTTTTAGTGCTGTGCTTTCCAATATTATCGTGTTCGGTATTTTTAACCGCGATTCGGCAATATACTGCCCCCATAAAGTGGGAATCATGGAACAGCCCCTTCGACCAAAGCGGTTGCGGATTGGCCTCATGATCACTTTTCTTATCCTCTAAATTAAAACCATTGTGATCGAGAAAGGCCTATCAATAGCAGTCAAGCCCCGTAATTTTTGGTCATGCTATAAATTAATTTTAGATATATTTTTTAAGGTAATCACAAATCAACAGCGATTGAATACCCATGCATGTTGAACACGAAAATGGCAAATTTACAGGTAATGTGATTGAAATTAAATAGATGTTACCAATAATAGCAAAAAGTGAAAAAAGTGTCTAACGACGAAGAAGAAGACAAAAATTCTGCTCAGTGATATACTAAGATTTTTAAAAAAAATCTTGATAAAGAAGCTTGTCTACACTTAAGTATTGTAGAACTATAAATCGCAGTTGCAAATGGGCGCGAGCGCCCCTTTTAAAAGTAAGATATAATTTTTAAGGTAAGCAGACATCAAAACATCATAACTACCCATGTATGCCAACCTGAAAAATTATTTTTTTACAGGTATATTCAATTTAGATTATAGTGTAAGTACCTGTTTTGGCAAAAAGCGAAAAATCTGTCTCACTGAAGAAGAAGGAGGAGAAGGAGAAAAGGTCTCAGTTTCCAACACAACTAAGATTTTGAAAAAATCTTGATATCCCCATCCTTTGTTACGGTGTAAATAATGTGTACAATACCATGCCATAGTAAATGAGATTGTTGTGTTTACTCTTGCCACTTTGTTCATTTCATACGAAGATGCATAGGTTAATTGTTTTGCAAGAAAGTTGAGGTCTTATTATCTGTTCTATTTCAGGGTGTACCAATTACATTTCATCAGACCACAGCACCATGTCATTAAACTCGAATGCAGTTCCAATATTCTTGGAATGTTCGATACGCATTCTGTGCCTTTTATGCTTGACTTGACAGCAGTATCATGTCACTCTCACCATTTGACCTAATCAGCCGAACCCTTACGGGCAATGAGACAATGTCATTGCCGTTGCGTTCATCTGGATGGCCAGACTTCTTTCAGTTCGCTGTACAGTGAACGACACACAAAATTATCTCGTTCTATTAAACCTCGAGAAAGACACGTTCATCAGTATTTACGTTTATACAGCATCCTTGAAAATTCCTACATAACTTGTTTCTTCTTCATTATATATCCATCCTAAAAAGTTACAAAAGTCAGGCATTTAAGGCAGATATTTATGCATACCCAACCCCACCAACAACTCTTCATACCCCTTGATACATTCAAACTCCGCGGAATGAGTAAACAAGTGCCTCTTCTCCGCCCCACCAACATTCGGCACTTCATCCATAACCTTAATACCCACTGGGGTAAATCTTACATTCCTCTTCTCTCCAACCCCTGCCTCAACGAAGTCGGGAGGAGGGCATAAATCATACGATACCATAGCCATGGGGTAGAAATGCGTAGGTTTCCTGGATTTGTTCCCCATGAGACGGAACATGTCTACGGTCTTTTGATCAAAAGTGGCAATGGGGATTTTGCCGGAGCTGACGATACGTCTGTCTCGTCCTCCCGAGGGAGCAACCCAAATTGCCATGCCCCCATCTTTGAGTCCCTGAAGCATTTCATTCATCGCGGCCATATTTTGTTTCGATTTGGCCGGTTTGGTCTCTGGATCGGAGTCAATGTGCTTTTTGGAATGGATGCAAAGTAAGTTACGACCCATGGAAAAGGGGATAGCAAGAGGGTCTGTCGTGACTTTGTGTCCAGCCACGTATGTGATATGAGCGGCAAGGTCGCCGTATTCTTTACCAGCTTTTTCAAAGAGGCAAGATACGACTTGAGGATCTGCCTCGGATTGATGATTTGCGAGAAAGACGACATTTTCGCCCTTTCTTATTTGATTCAATGCCTTCTCCAAGTTGTCGACGCCCAAGATGAGACTGTTGTTCAGATCCATTGAGGGACGGAAGAAATCGCACCCCGCCGCATAAAAATCCGTGGTAACATCGTCTCCCAACATTTTCACAAAGGATTCATCATCGTATCTCTCGTCTTTCTCTCCGTGATTCGTCCCCCGCAATGCCTTATGCCTGACGTTCTCAAAGGTGTACTTCTTCTCACCCAGACCGTACTTCATTCCGAATTGGATCGTGCGCAGCATTTCATTGGCAGCCTGGGAGGCGGTGATTTCGCTTCCGTCCGGATTGGTCGCACCACTTTCGGCGGCTTGGGAGAGGGAATGAAAGTATTCATCCATAAAGTGAACGAGAGGGGTCTCGAGAGCGGCGTATTTGCTTTGGGACAGAACTGCTTGAATTTTGGCTACGGACGCATCGCGGGCAGCTTGGAAGGGGACTGCGAGCGAGGGCTCGGCGGTTGTTTCTGTGGGTTTATCGGTGGTGGATGCAAGGACGGGTGATTGACAGAAGGGTCTTGATATTGAGAATCTTGATGGCGAGAACGCCTGTGTTGACCACGAGGCGGTCATAAGAAGAGCTGTTGCCACTGAAGAGAATCTCATATTGAATATATGCGGCTGTTGCTAGAGATGTTGTTATTGGTTATTGCGACTTCTTTTGTATTGTTTATAATATGAATTGGCAGTGAATTGACCATTGGTCAAGATCATTATTGTACAATACAATACTTGTGACGAACGCGGGGGATCGACATGTCGTCGTCACCCATGGGTGAAACACAACCGGTGCAACTCTCCTTGTTTCGTCCTCATCATCTTCCCGTCGTCTGGTGATTTTAGTCCGATTTTTGAGAACACGTCACGGTCGTGTTACGAGTTCCAACGTGACATGAAGGCGTATTAAGATACCAATGTGACGTATCTTCTAAAATCCGGGTCACTTCGACAGCACTCATTTAAATTTCTGTGGACTCTCGAATTGGCTGTGGTACGACGTCATGATGTTTTTTCATTGGCAATTTTCACTACCCCGTTTGCACGCAATTGCTGGTCTAAAACAAATTTATGTTTAGTGCTGTCGACCGTATTCTGAAATTGCAGATCTCAGATTATTCGCCGATTATCCACAATTTGTTCGCAGTCCCAGATCAGACAGCGAAAATAATTCTAAAACATGTCGTGAGGACACGTCATGCACTACTGGAACTTGCATCCCATTCATTCAACAATCACGCTTCCCAAACATATGAGCTCTGACAATAGATAACTCGTCTTACATTCAAGATCACAGGAAAGCTCTGTTGGCAGGGACAATGCTTGTGTTCAAAGCATGAAAACGCTGCGCCAGCAATGAGGATCTACCAACAATGTCGAATTGCAACATTGAAATCGATGATGTGTCACTTTTCGGAGGCAAAGATCTGAAAATGCTACCTTGCTCGGGGTTCTATGATTGCCAGAGAGCAAAATTTCGTTACAGTCTCTTGCAGTCACGCAAATCATTTGCATTGATCTAATTAACCACAACAATTGCCCTCTCAATCATGAGTACATGTAGCATGTGCCTCTGGTGATTCAGGTGATTGGTCTTCAACAAACGACTCATCAACTTCCATCTTTCCGCCTTCTACGTCTGACTTGCTTACGCCAAGCGACGACTCTACTTCCTGAATAATTACACCACTCATCCTACTAGAAAACCGTGTGCTCATTGATCTATACTGTTCACGCGCCTTTTCAAAAAGTGGACGTGATTCGTGTGCTGCCAAAATAAACAGCAGCAGCGATCCCCCGATGAGTGTCCACTGGCTTGGAATCTCATCGAATGCAAAGAACACGAAAAGGGGACCAAGAACAGCCTCGAGCAGGGTGCACAGACCAATTTCTGCGCCTGTAATGTAGCGTGGTGATATGGCCTGTTCATTCGCACAAGACATAGGCATTCAATTGTAGCTATACTAAATTTTTTTGCCCCCTCTAATAACTGAAGACAGACTTGAACACGACGCTTACCATTGTGATGAAAATGATCCCGATTCCCAATCCTTGCGCAATGACGGCCAGCCAAAACTTCCACAACTCCACCTCCCAAAACTGACCTGGAAGAACCTGCCCTCGCGCCACGCCAGCAGAAATCACTGTAGAAAGGGAAGCACCCAAAGCCGTCCCGGCGATTAGTGATTTATCTTCTCTCCCAGCTTTCCGAATGATAGATAAATACATCGCCAACAAAAATCCAGTGGAAAGAGAAATAATGTTTCCCCTCCAGGACGTCTCTTCTCCATCCTGTTCATCATCCTCGTCCAGCACCATCTCTGGTATAAATATAATCATCATACACCCCAAAGCTAATACCAGTGCAAAAATAGTTCTTTTCGGCAAAACATCATTTAAAAACAATCTACCGACAATGGCACACCACAACGGATTCAAATTGATGAGCAGCAAGGCATTCGCGGCCGAAGTATACACGAACGATAGGGTGAACCCAATATCAATCACTCCCTGTACCGGCACCACTGCAACATAATACCATCGTGCACGAGCGATTGAATTCACTAGCTTTTTCAATCCTCCGGCTTCGTAAATGGCATATCCTGCCGAGAGGGGTATGGAGAGAAAAAGTTTCCAAAAGATGATGGTCCATGGATTCGAGCCGTGCGTGGTGAGGAAACGGACTAGGACGGCGTCGGGGGAGACGCAGAGGACGCCGAATAAGATAATCGATAGCCCTTTCGTCCGATCGTTCATTGCAGAGTTGCTGGTGGCGGTGCTTGGGGAAAGTTTCGGAACATGAGAGGAAGATTGAGTGGACGATGCGGTATGTATGGTGTGGTATTGTACAATACAGAAGGGGTGACATCAACCCTGCCGGCAGTACAGTACTGAACCATGTACCAGTTGGACCAAAGTCTGCTGGCAGCAGCGACTACCGTAATTACTGGTGTATAACGGTATCTCTGTAGGCAGAATTTTTTATCCACCCACGTACAAAAAAACCACCCTAATGGGTTATGAGTATGGATTTTTGGGGGTGGTCGAAAAATATTTTCTGCATCTCGGTTGCCAGTGCTGCAGAAAACATTTTTTGACCACCCAGAAATACCCACCCCCTTTCATTAGAGATGTTGACATCACAAATTCTACCCCAGGCTTGTTTCTGGTTTTTATTTCTCGGTTTGTACGTGTTCCGTACTGCACCTCGTACATACTACACATACCTACCACACCATTCTTGTCTTAAAGTGGTCATGACGTATTAACAGCTGTCAAGTTCACGATTAGATAGCATGGAACTGAACCAAAATAGGGTGCACGGACACGTTCGTTTTTTTTTCTGCCTGCAGATGAGGGTACCCACCGGGGCGACGGTCAGACAATGACGGAGGGGTGTGTGGTCAAAAATGTGGTGAAATTCATCTGAGTGCAGGGATGGCCAATTAAGAACCACCGGTGTATAAGAACCACCACTGCAAAATGACCCATTTCGACGGACATTTTCCGTTTCGGTCAATTAACACACTCTATTGCCTCTAAACATAGGTCATTTAGATTCTCCTCATCGTGAACAATACACCCATATCTTTAGGTCCACATGGGTCCCATTATTCACTGAGTTACACTACTATGACCGAAAACTCACCACACATCACGCTGACAACAAGCACACACATCACACGGACGAGCAATGGTTGAAAGGGTACATAGTGGCTACCTCCAAGTAAATAGGGTAATTTTTTCAGATACATTTATTTTTTCATAGCGTTGGGGAGACTAACTTCATTCGTAGTAATAGAACCACCTATTGTATCTTTTGAAAATGACCGGACATTTTGTTGTTCTTATACACCAGTAATTACGGTAGCTTTCACTAACAAAGGGAGATGAAAAGTGAACCTGCAAGACAGGCAAGTTTGCCACGTGGATGATTTTTGAGCGATTAACTGACGTCAACTGATGACAACTGAAGACAACTGACGTCTTTTACATTATCTCATTAATGTGACTAACCAAGTGACGACATAAGAAGGCACCATGTGACGACACTGAAGACAAAATGAGGACCCTAAGTGACGACACTGAAGACAAAATGACGGCCCTAAGTGATGGCACTAAAGACAAAATGACGACCGAACAGAAGGCAGTTAACGACATTTTAACGACCCTTCGTGACGACACTGACGAACTTTGTGACGACACTGACGACCCCTACGTGGTATATATACGACTGCCTACTGACGATAGTGACGAACAAAGTGACGTCAAAGACGACTGACGACCCTAAGCAAAAACATAGTGAAGACAAACTGACGACACAAGTGACGACCGTGAAGTCCTTTTGACGACCCAAGTGACGACACTAACGACACAACGACGGCCCAAGTGACGACACCTGACGACATTTTAACGACCCGTAGTGAAGGCATGAAATGACCCGATATTTTTAAGTGACGTCAACTGACGACATCGGACGACGTTGGACGACTCCATCAGGCGATACTTATCGCCAAAGTCCAAAGTTGCCTGTCTTGCTGGTTTGGTTGCATCAAGTGCGTGGCAACCTCTGGCAACCAGCAACTGAACCAAGTAGGAATAGGTACTACTAGGAGTTCTCTTGTAGCCCGTTCTCTCGCTGGATCCTATAATATGCCCATCTAAGTGTTGATTTTAAAGATTTTAACCAACTACATAAACATTATCATCTCTCACATTTAATTTATTATTCCCTATCTAGTATCATCTTTCCTGAAATATCAATCACATCATTACCATCAATCAAAATATAGATAGAACTTTTTCCCCACTTAGATGTCTCCACATCAGTGTCTTGATAATGCCCAGAACTGTAATCAAAAGTGACCATTCGCAGTAACAATCTGAACTTATCCTTCATCATTCCCCGCTTCCAAGCTTGCTTCCCTTTATTACAGATATGCCAACATTTACCATTTTGGTATAAACTGTCAAGACATGGAAATCTTCTTCCCCTGTCGCTGCATTAATTCCCTTCCCTTCCACTAAATTGATCCTGACAAGCATGTTTTGTTCAATGTATTTCAATCCATCCACATTGTCGTCAGTATTGTCCCTATCTTTTGCCTTTGTAAACCAACGTTCACTGATAGATTTAAACTTTTGATCCTTTGTGACAGAACCTGATTCTCTTCTTTTCAAATTTAGAAGCGCCATCCCTCTAGATACAGATTCTAACATATCTCAAAGTGCTGATGCTGAAAATAGATTGTGTAATTGTTTTGCAGCCTCTGTTGAATTAATTTCATCAGCACCTGATAGTAGAGCATGATCATTATTGTTTTGCGCAGTTGCTTCTTCAAACTGTAATTCATTGTAGTCACATAAATTTTCTTCACTTGTTGCATTGTCTTGTAGAATACCTACCAACTCAGTCAATGATGGAATGTTCACTGTTCCAGTTCCAGCTATTCCCACTTCATTGGAAGGAGTGCTGTTTTCTTCTGGTCCCGCTGTTGGCTCATCATCAATATCATAAGGCATGTTAGCTTGATAGACTGCCAACAAAGCTGTATGTGAATCGAAGCATCTACAAATGGAGACATTGCGTCTGATTTGACTCCCAGACGAGTTAGAAATGGTTTCATCTTCAAAACAACACTGTTGATGATAGGGCCAACAACCTCAAATAATTTCTCAACAGCGCACTCATCATCAAGAACATCAACAATTCCATCTTCAGTGGCACTCAACAATTTAATTGAAAACTTGAGCCTAATTCTTCAACAGGGCAGAAATATAAACTAAAATCAATATCACCTAGTAGTTTGGTTCAGTTATTGGGTGATGGTATTGGCTGGTGGAAAGGGGGGGGGGGTCAGATAGAATCTGGAGACTAACATAGCCCCATGTATGTCAGCATTGATACAACAATTTAATTTTGACCTGACAATTAACAAAAACGGGGCGTTACTTGACACTACAATTCATCTCACCTTTGCTGTGTTTTGGGTGAATTGGTGATTGGCTAGCGCAGAAGAAGGTGGGGGGAAGTGAGATTGAATGTAGGGGATGAGACTTACCAGGGGATGCCCGCAGTGATACAAATTTAATTGAAAATTTGAGCTGATTAATCTTCAACAAAAACAAAGCAATACTTAAAACTAAAATGAATCTGACCTTGCGATTTTTTTTGGTTGTTTGTGATGGCATTGGCTAACGGAAGAGGTTGGGAGAGAGTTAGATTTAATGTGGTGACTAAGATATACTCGAGGGCGTCTGCAGTGACATAACAATTCAAGTCAAGAATTCAGCTGACAATGCTTCACCAAAAACGGGCGATACTGAAATCATGAGTGAATCTCACATTGTAGATTTTTGGAGCGGACTAGCGATGATGTTGGCTAGCAGAAGAATGTGGGGGGCGGTAAGATATAATGATGGGGATAACATATACCCCGGACGTCAGCAGTGATACAGCAATTTCGTTGAACAATTGAGTTGACTACTCTTCAACAAAAACGTGGCGGCTGTTAAAACAAAAATGAATCTGACGTTGCTGCTCTTTTTGTCAATGCGTGATGGTATTGGCTAGGGGAAGAAGGTGGGGGGATAGTTCAATTGAACTTGTAGGCTGAGATATGCTCCAAAACATTTGGAGTGATGAAATTGAGTGACAATTAGATTAATTGATGATGGGCGGAATACTGAGAAGGATGCGGGGAAGGGAAAACCAGTGATAATGTATGTAAGGGGGGTGCGGGGATTTTTGTTACAGTACTTTATTATGTATGGTACGTAATACCATGCCCACATCTGGAAGAGAAGTGGAGGAGAAGTGGTAGCATCATGGGCTGCAGCCACACACAAAAATGTGTTTGGATTTTCCCGCCAGAAGTACTGAACCAGGACCAACGTTCAGAAACAGCTGGCACACCAGCAGCTGAACCAGGTTCAGTCACATGACCTCCTGGCGGACTAGTGGACTGGAACAGGGTCTCAGCTAGGAGCGTCTACTATGATGTCACCCCTTCTGTATTGTACCAGTATTGTACCTGTATTGTACTTGTGTGGTGATGTCACATCAAGAAGTTCATCATAATATTTTATTTTTGGCAAAAAATTAGCAAAATTTCCAAAAGGAAACGAAAGGAATACATATTTTTTACAAATTTTGCTCCTTCACCATATTTATTTCAAGGGAGCTGCGGGAACTACTAACTAAACAAATAACATGAGATCCTTTAGTTTAGCGGCTTTTCCATGTTCTTTTTGGTTCCTTGTATTTGACGACTAATATTCGCTTAATTTCTCCGTCTTTCAGAAAACTTCCGTATAGTTTAGTGTATTTACAGCAAACAAGTGATTAGTTCAGCGTCTTGCAACTAAAATTATGTTAGTTCATTGTAATGCAACTAATATTTTTTTAGTTTAGCGTATTTTCACTTAGTTCAGCATAAATTTTTTTAGTTTAATGTCTTACACATTAGTTCGTTGTATGTGCAGAATACAGGCCGAGGAGTTTAAAGGACTTCACGGAGTCACTAAGCGTGATCTGTGTGAACTGTGTTAAATCACTGACATTTATATATTATACATTATAATAACACACGTGAAATTTTGATGTAGGGAAAGATCTAACGTGAAAACTCAACCAGACCATCGTTCGCGGGATGGTTAAATCATGGCAACGAGGCATGCTATCTTCACGTGCTAGTTCGTCGTCGCCCCCTGAATGTCGGATGACGGCATTCATTTTCGTCCTCGTTTTTGCTCGAATGCAGAATATTTCTGCTAACCAACCCAATCAATCAATCGTGAATTTCTTGCCTCGTGACAAGGACAAGTCAGACAGAATATCAAATTGTGAGTGAGAGCGAAGGAACGTGCAAGCAGAAAGTATCGGTGGGGATGATTAGCTTCGTTGGTAGTGTGGGGATGGTTAGCTTCGTTGGTAGTTGGGATAAAGACCCTTAAATTTCGTCCGTTTTAGAGGACGGGGTGTTCATTCCATCATTGTGGTTTGCTGCCGCATGAGAATCATTGATGCTCTCACAAAAACAAGCATAAAGGCTTGGTACAAGCCCAAGCAAGGCGGTTAGAACGCTTTCATTCAAAGCGTTCATTCAACGCTTTCATCCCCCCTTCCTAATTTCCCTCCATACTACGAAGAAGAAGCATCGAGACGAAACCCGCAACTTAGCCACTTGCTCAGTTGAGATGCACTGCAGTTCGCTGTGGTTTTATCCTCCGGCACGTCAATTGGTTTCAACACCAAGTCGGTGGTAATATCACCACTCGAATAGCAGGGACATTGCACGCATAATAGGAGCGCTGGCGTACACACCAAACTTCCTTCCCTTGTCGCCATCGGACAGTTTTCCGGCGGCCAGGTCAAGAAGACTCCGGTTCAAATCGTGCTTTGGGTCTGCCACTGCGTGGCATGCGTTCGTTGTCTTCGCGATGCCATAGAGTTGGCTAAACTGGTCCGCAAAATTGGTCGGCAAAATTGGTCAAGAAGGATACATGCACTGAGGAACAGCAGTGTTATGTTTGTCATGGTTCCCCTGATTGGCCCTGGTTTAGGGTGAATACTTATTGGGCTCTTATTGGGAGTCTCATGTGAGGCGCATTTGTCCGCACAATTATTTTTCTTATAGGAATAATGTCCCAGTCATTCCGGAGAAAAAAAGATGATTCAAGCAGAAGAAAAGGTGGGGACTTGTCGCATTTGCCTGCAATGTGACAAAAATAATATATATAGAAAAAAACATTTAGTATTGCCCCGTGGTGCCCCGTGGTCTGTTGTTAGCCAAGAATATTGAAATTGTGATATTACACACTTAAGGTAAAACCACAGGCTAGAGGTATATTTTATATTAGGAAAATGAGGTGTTATTAGTTGGAAATACTATTATTATGATGTAGTTGGAAATTAAGAATAAATACTCTACCTCTATCACATCATAAAAATAGTACTCTAGGAAGCATGAATTTGCATCATTGATTTGCCATTTATTGTTTTAGAGATACCATGTATATGAGCTGTTCACCGCTTGATTTGTGTATGAACATAGATGGTATCAGCCTCACATGGAATCTCTATGCGTGAGTCTCCCATTGCAGGTGACGCCCATTCTTGAGTTTCACTTTGTATCTCTGTTGTACAACAAATTATATTGTCAGAAGGGAACCATCTCTTACATGGGCATCGAAGTAAGTCCCAGTATCACTTGACGTGCTTTCTTTCAATGATTGTTTGGTAGGAGACAAGAGGAATCTCTTTTATGGTAAGTACCGTAGTAATGGTACCATACTTCAGTGGAAAAAGCTACAGTTATATCATTCTGTCACACTTCCTTATGCTTCCACGTGTAAGAAGTGTGCTTGTGCAACTTTTTCGGAAGAGATGGCCAAACCGCGCAGATTCAGTTCCCTCTTCAACATTGCTGTTGTATTTTTGTCTAACTGCAGAGCAAACACATATTAGGTATTCTTGTTAGGGGAAGGGCAAGAGAGGGGGAATTGAAGAGATAATTTTAATATGGTTGGTAATAAGCAGAATGAAGTAAAAAATAGTAATTCATGTTACTATCTTTGATTTCTATTTGACGGTACTTTTCTAGAGAGCGTAACAGTTATTGTGTTGGTAGGGTGGACTACACAGTTGTTTAGTGGTGATTCAAATAATTTTGTAAAGTTTATTTTCTAATCTCTCTGAGGGTGAGGTTGATTGGAAAAAAGCGTGAGCTACAGAGTCGATCAAGCACTAGAACTTAGCAACAGACTTTTCATCCAACTACAAAATTGTCTCCAGACGTAGCTTTGAGGCGTTGGGAATGTGTCATATTTTTAGGTTTTTTCATGACGTCAATCATGATGACAGTGGTGAGGAATGGCGTATGAAGACCAACGTGCGATCACGTCATGAAACAGCAAACAAACGATTGAAAATATTTGAGATACTCCGGAAGCAGTATCGCCACGACTTGAAAAAGCATTCTTCAGTCTTCAGGGCTGTAGTTGTGATTACCCAGCTTAGCATTGAACATGGTTCTCCACTCTATTCTGTTGAGTATTGCAACGAAAGTTGCTACAAACAAGTAGAGTGTTGCAAAGGATTTGATTGTGAAATATAAGATAAATCTGATTTTATTCAAAACATCTTATTTGCCCACTTAGACACTTGCTTTCAAAGGAGAGATTATTTCATGGAGCCCCGCCATTAGAATGGGATATTATTAAGCTGAATGTTGATGTTAAAGATGAACTAAATACTGTTATGAGACAGGACGACATATATTTAATTCACAAGTACAGAAAATTGTCAAACTGAAGTTGAATGATCTATGGCATCATGGTCATCTTTCCCTTGTAACATGTTTACTTTCATCCTGCCTTCCCCAGTTCACATACCCCACTATCAGTAGAAGCACCGAGAAAAAGCATCACAAATCTTTGCAGACTTTATACAATTTCCTATGATGCATTCATTAATAGGCAGTCTTCATCACTTCCAATCCTCCTCATCAAACCCAAGACATAGAAAACAAATTGGCATTCACAATGCCCGGCTTTGTCAACAGAACTCTGCCATAGCTTCTTTTTCCATCGGTCCATTTTTATCATTGCAAAAGAAGGATTCCCAATACTTATTCATTCCACAACGAGTGAGTTGGAGCAATGGTCGAGGTAAAAGAATGTGAAAAACCATGAGACTACTCATCAGCATTGTATACCATTCAACCTACTACGCACCTTGATCAATTCCTCTTCTCCTACTTCATCCCTTCCATCACGAACCCTTGCTATCGCCCTACAATTGTCCATCAACAAACGATTCCCCAAGAGCAATCTCAAAATCCTTTTTCAATTCTTGATAGTTTTGGCAGCGCATTCCTTGAGGTCCGGATGAGTATGCAGACTTGTCATGGCGGTGGGCTTGACGACATTCATACCTGCCATAGATGACGAATACCGATAAAGAATGGTGTGAGGGGAGTGAAGGAATCCTATTCCCAAGTGATATACAAAACAAACACGATACCATCGACGTACAAGCAAAGGAACCATAATCTCTGGATCGGTGGCAACGACCGCCTCTCTCAGAACCCTCGGACATCGTCGTCGTCTTCCTCCAACAGCGATTCCAACGATGTTAAGTAACGGCAAAGAAAACGCGAATACCCTCCGAATGTTTGAATTGTTCCTCCAACACACGTCGAAGGGAGTTCAATTCTTCATCAGATATGAGGTCCCATTCGTGGGATGGAGGAGGGGTAAGATTCGTGAGTGTGTCCCAATCGTTTCATGAAGTCGTCGTGGGACACCGTCATATTGTTGGCATGTCTTTATGTGGAATAGGAGGGACGATTGCACCCGTTGTGGTGGGAAGGAAGAAAATGTGTCAAATTGAGTGGTTGCGAATGAGATATATACGGTACCATCATGGAGCAACTATGGAGCAGTGTGTTCTGTATTCTTAGTATGGTACTTTACCTGGTAGATTCTTTTTTCACGGTCAGAGTAGCTGGTTCTTTCACTCACGGTCGATTTTTCCCAAGGAGATTTCACGCTCGTGCCTCACAAGATGATCCTTTCAACTTAAAAGATTGCATTGAACTACATAGTGGGACTTTAAACTGCAAATCGGCCGTCGAACTACTAAAACGGCACTTAATAGATCCTGAAAACTAAAATAGATGGATTTTCTGTCCATCGAACTAAGAATATGCAAAATTCTATACAGCAAACTACGAAAACGCGTTTTTTGATCCTCTAAACTAGGCGGAACAATTTTTAATCCTATAATTTATGCCGAAGCATTTCATTCTACTCTTAATTACTCCGATGCAACTCTTTGATCCATTGAACCGAAAAAAATCCAATACCACATATTTTCGTCCATTCCCGCAGCTCCAAGGTCCACTTTTTCTTTTCCTTTTAAATAATTCTTAATAATCCTCTTCTCCCTAAAAAAATGATTGCATTGAGTTTTTGTCCGTTGATCATTGCTTGGTGATAGCACTTGTAGCATATCATGCGCGTGTTCGCGTGATAGGTGTTTATGTCTCCAGGCAGGTCACGTTGCACGATACCCTATCTATCGTAAGGATATCGTATCAACCGTATCAACCACGAAGCATATGAAATAATTCTCCATGACGACTGTGGTTTAAAGTACTCAAGAATCCTTCTAGATGACCCTCTCGCCCTCCCCAACACGGCGTAAAAACTCCCCCCACAACAGCACCGTGAGTATGACCCTCGAATCCAAAAGCTCCACCAACAGCGATACTAGTAAACCAGAGCAAGAAATGAAACCTCTCATGATCGAAACCAACGGCGACGGCAAACTCGGCCTTCCCAAGGGGGACGAGGATTCGTCGTCTTCCTCCTCATCCGCCACCGCCAACGAATTTTACTATCAATCCCTCCGTTTCCTCTTTTGTTTCACCGGCCTTCAACTCTCGTACCTCACTTGGGGATACATGCAGGAACTCATCATGACCACCACCTTCGAACCTACGCCAAGTGCCCCCGATGGGAAATTCCCCAGTGCCGCGTTTTGTGTCTTTTCCAATCGCTTCTTGGCAATCATGGTGGCCATTGTGGCAGTGCGAATGAGAAAGGGGGCGGTATTCTCCAACAATGTCGCGCCCCTTGTGGCGTTTGCCCCCTGTGCGTTAAGTAATACCATGAGTTCGTGGAGTCAGTATGCCAGTTTGAGGTATGTTTCCTTCCCGGTGCAGACGGTGTTTAAGAGTTCCAAGATTATCCCCGTGATGATTATGGGAAAGGTGCTCAAGGGTACGAGTTATCCATTGGCGCAGTATTTGGAAGCGTTTCTTATTACGTTGGGCGTGGCAGTGTTTAGTATAGCGAGCAAGAGTTCGGACAGTGATACTTCGACTGAGGTCATTGGTCTTTTGTACATGTGCATGTACGTCTGTTTTGACTGCTTTACAAGTCAATGGCAGGATAAGATTTACGTCAAATACGGACGAGCCAATGTAGACCCTTATCAGATGATGTTGGGAGTGAATAGTACTGCGATTTTGATGACTACTTCGGGATTGATTTTGGGCGGGGACATTCCAAAGATTATTGAGTTTTTCAAAGTGAACCCGACAGTGTTTCAATACAATGTTATCACTGCGATCACTTCGGCGTCCGGGCAGCTTTTTATTTACACCACGATTAAGGAGTTTGGCCCTATCGTGTTCACTGTGATTATGACAACAAGACAAATGATTTCGATTTGTATTTCGAGCATTCTTTTTGGTCATTCCATGACAATCAAGGCTCTCTTTGGCGCAGCATTGGTTTTCGGGGTCTTGTTCTACCAGATCAGAAAGAAGTACATGGCAAAGCATGGAGGATCACGTTAATGTAAACCGAGGTGAAAGCTAGGGAGTCAAAAGAATTAGTTTTCACACAGCATTTGTTAAATTGAATATGTTCCTACATTGGGATGAATGCAACGTATTAACTTGAAATTAATTCATGCGTAACAACTCTGATGAGCCGGTCGTTGGACCAGAATGTAATTACTTCGACTTCTTATCAAGCTTCATCATTGCAGAAAGACGCTCAACCAAAGGCGGATGCGAATAATGATACGTTGAATACCAAGGATCCGGACACATAGCCCCAAGGTTCTCCAAATGTATTTTGCACAAACCACTCTGAAGCTTCTTACTCATTCCCAAATTGACAGAGAACTCATCAGCCTCAAACTCACATTTACGAGAATGCACAGTCATTACGTAACTCAAAGTCTTATCAATAGGAGCCCAAATCGTTTGGAAAAAGAGAAGCAATGCAATAATGGTGGGGATGGGGCGAGAGTCGTCATTGAAGCCAAACGCGCGGTAAAGATCGTGAGAGTTGTAGCAGAGTGAGAAGCAGTAGAAGGAGGCACCTGTGTAAAGTTGTGAGATGACAAAGTTGGTCAAGGTGTGGCCCATTTTCCAGTGACCCAACTCATGTCCTAATATGGCCTGCATTTGGATGTCATCACCGTGAGAATTTTCAGAATTATGATAAAGAACTGATTGAAAATATGAAATGTCCTGAGTTTTACTCACAAGAATTTCGTCGCCATGAACTTGCTCCATAAGAGTATCAAATAGTACAATCCTTGAATAGTCAGGGCCGTATCACACGAATCATTAGGATAGAAAAATCAAAGCAACAAAACGAATACATGAATTTCCAAATGATTACTCACCTCTTGTTCTTGAAAAATCCAAACATGAACGCATTCGAATGACTACTCCTCTTACTCCCATCCATCACAAACAACTTGGTCAACGGAAATTTCAATTGTCCCGCCAGCTCGTAAATCTGCGTCTTCAACTCCCCCTCCGGCAAAGGCTCGTACTTATTGAACATGGGCATAATAAGCACGGGATAAATCGTCATCATAACGACCGAAAAGACGAAAGTGAACGCCCAAACGTAAATGTAAAACGATTCTCCCCCCATCTTAATAATTTTGAGCAGGAGCGCTACGAACGGAGCACCAATGACGGCGGTCAATCCCAACCCCTTGAGCTTATCCGTAAAGAACAAGGCGGGAGTTTGCTTATTGAACCCATGCTTCTTCTCGATGCGGAATGTCGAGTAGAGTTCGAAGGGCAAGGAGGTGATAGTCCCCAAGAGGACAGTCAAGGCGAGGAAAATGAGGGTGACTTTGATTTCGTCCGTGGATTCTTGCCATCCGAATCGCTTGGAGGCGATGGAACATGCGCAGTCCCACGTGTAGGGTAGAAATCCGTAGAAGAGGAATACGACTTCTTCTATGAGGGAGTAGGCCGAGGAGACGATGGAGAAGGTTATTTTGTCGAGGCCGTAGGATTGAGCTTTGGAGAATTTGGATTGCAGCTGGGGGAGGAGGGGTTGGGTTTTGTCCAGTTTGTTTCCGGTGGAATTGCTCGTTTCCGGAGTGGTGGTCGCGGCGGCGGCATCGTCTTCGTTCTTTTTCCCATTGCGCTTCTCTTCTTCATCAATGCTCCAGACGGTGGCCGTCAGCTCGGATGGAAATTCGGTTTTGAAATAGGAAGACCGTTGGCGGAAGTCGAGGTAGGTTTCGAAGAGGTAGACGACGACGGTGAAGGCCAGTGTGGCGAAGACGGCGTAGCGGGAGAGGAGCGAGTCGGAGGGTTCGTCCGTGGATTGGGTGTAGTGTGGGGTGATTGTCAGGGGGGACGGCATGGTGATGATGTAGTGTTGCTAGATTGTACGTTAAGCTGCCTGACCACGAATGAGGAGCAAGAAAAAGGATCCTTGATTTCTGTAGATGAAAAGTACAATAGTAGGAAACACGACAATCGTACGAATCTTTTTACATCGTAAAAAATACCGAGGAGGGTACTCGGCGGTCTGTCCGACCATGCCTGGAAAAACCGGAGCAAACTGAAGCAACCTGTATGGTACCGATAAAACCAGCATGCAGCCCTCACGCAGCGGAGTCCCCCACTAAACCCCGCAGGTCTCTTGCCAAATTTTTGGCGCAGATATGCTAATGATCGTCATGGAGTCTTTGTCACCGCAACAAACAATTCAGGCCCTGGGCAAGCTTCCGCCACCATCACCCACAGTGTACACACATCCTACATTTCTCTGGAGGTTGTATCCCGAAGATCCTGTCATCCTGCAGTCCTCCTCGACAAAGTGTGACAGCGTCAACCTTTCCGTCAATGATTACGTATACGTTCGACCCAAGTCAGTCAGAGAACCGGGTATTCTTGGACGCGTCGTCGATATCAATGAAAGTGCGTCGGCTATATTGCCTAAAGAATCGCAACCAATAATATCCAATCAAATACATCCATCTGCCAGGACACATAATGTTGATAGACAAAGAAACGGTCGTGTTTCAATTTTGCAAAGCAATGGCGTCATTAAACACAACGTGCGCGTATCACGCCTTGTCCCTATTTTTGATCGAACTGTACAGCAACACAATCCTTCGAACCCAAACAAGACATCATGCACACTAATTTTACTTACCCCCGATACCACAAATTATCGTCAGCTGGCAGTGGCACACGTCCGTTCGGATGACAAAGTTTTGGAGATTGGATGTTCTTATGGCGGTTGTACTGCTCTTCTCTTACGACGATTGATACAGTTACGATCGGTGGACACAACATGTTCAGCTTGCACGAAAGATAGTGGTGCCAGCTCCAGTAAAATTTCTATCAGGGAAGATACTCCAGCAAGTGGAGTTATTGTGGCATTTGACACGGGGTCTGATATGGTAGAGCAGACACGACAAAGTTTACAAGCTGAGCTTAAGCTGGTGTCATCAGTGCATTCCCCACAAAAGCAATCAGAGCTGGAAAAGGTTTACTCTGACATGGCTACTGTTCATAAAATTGATGCATTTGCAGATCCCAAAGGTGCATTCTCGCTGGCAACTCGGAATCACGAGATATATCCAACTGTAATACTTATCGACATTGGCGGCAATCGGGAACTGGAAGGAGTGGCCCGTATGATTCACTGGGTTCAAGGTGCATTTTCAAGACAGCCCCCTCGTGCAATCATTATCAAAAGTAAGGAACTTACCCAAGAGCTACATTCACATTTGCAAGATGGAATAGTAACACATGCACAGGACTGGCTGATTGATTTTTTGCAAATCAACAACTCGGTGAACAGCATACCATTGAAATCTCAACCTCCTCCTTCCTATTCGCATCCACTCCAAGCACCTTTGGTTCTCTCTCCCAAAGATAATACAACTCCCATTTGTAGGTTCCATAACTATCATGCTGAGGGGTGCAAAAGATACAATGATGAGTGTAGTGAATGTCCGTTGGATCATGATTATTGTCATTGGTGCAAAAGAAATGGTCATGTTGCAAGGGAGTGTTCAGGCTCGTGTTGACGACCATCAAATACAAAATCACTCAAACCCGAAAATGATGGTTTTGCTGAATTGTGTGGTGGCAGCTCACTGAGGTCAATTACCGGCGAATGTATGAGTAAAAATCGTGGTGTGATAGAAATTACTGTAGTGGCAGCAACGGAGAATGTATGAATCGACTTGGCAAAACATGTAGTAAGCAAATTTGACATGGGATTATAGAAGTAAAATGTTTTAATTACAGGTGATAGAGGCTACACACTTTTGACAGAAGATGTGCTCTCATCTTCGGATTCTGGGGATGTCAGCGGATACTCCTCGCTTCTACTACAACTGACACTTCTCTCTCCTTCCTGGGATGTCAGAACATTATTGCAACCTTTCCTCCCGGCTTGAGCAAAATATTTAGCAACCACCGAACTTCTTATACTTTCCACGGAATTGTCGTTGTAAAGAAACGCACCCAGTGCTGCTAGCGCTATGCCACCTTTCCCCGACGCTGAAAGAGCGACCCCAAAATACGCTGCTGCTGCGAGTACATTTACTATCCTCTTGCCCACATTAAGGAGCGAATGTGTCGTGGCAGAAGTGAGACACAATACCGTGATAGAAAAGATGTTGTACAAGCAATGGAATACCACAGCCCTTGCCAAGTATTGTGAAGTATCATTCTCTTTTTTTAGGAGAGAAGAGATGATGGAGTGCATGGATGAATAGTTATATGCCCAGCAGATTAGTGTGATAGCCAACGAAGGTATTGCAGCCATGGTGGTAATAAAGGCAAAACTCTGCATCCCCGTGACAAAAATATCCAAGCTTGACTTTTTGGAACCACTGGCTTTGGTATCTCCGCTGCCAGTAGAAGTAGTCTTTTTTAAAACATTTCTCGAGGCCATACAAAAACCGGACACGAGAGCAAATGCAATTGATTTTGGATTAGGCTCCATTGATTTTTGGGTCAAAAGCATCATAGTTCCACCTATAATCACAAACGTAGACGTGACTTTCCTAACTGACAATATTTGTTGAATCTCAAGTTTTGTTGTGTCGCCGCTTCGCGATAGAACTTTATCTCGTATAACAATGGCAAGAACCATAAGAATCAATGTTTCGATAGGTTCAAGTAGCTTAACGCATTGAACTAGCGACGCGGAGCCATAAGCGAATCCCATGTTGGTGCATAGCGATCCAATGTAGTGCAGCAGGCCGATGAAAAGGTCGTAGAGCCGAACTTTCTCGAAGAACACTCGACCCCCACTGCCTTGGTTTTCATTCGACGACACAACATTGCCGCAACACAAGAAAAATGCTAGACTGAAAATAGTTCCAAGTAGAAGCTGAGAGGTAGTTAATAATTGAGCCAGCAGCGTGATTTCAACCTCGGCGTCTTTCGAATCGAACTTGGAGAAGAGAACTTGGGATGCGATGGCGTTGGAATTTGATGAGATGTACCAAGATGAAGTGCATACGAAAATGAGAGTGGAGAGGGACATTCCGCCTAGCAGTCGAGAATGTGTTGATGACGAATCACTCATGGTCAAAGCAGGTCAGAGCTCAATACCAGTGTTCTTGGCTCAGTCCTTGGAGTTGCCTTCTGGTCTCCTTCTGGTAGTAGCCCCTTGCAGTCTCTTGCAGTATCTGTAGTATCGTATGAGCGTATGTGTTAGGCCAAAAGTTAGGTAAGCGATTCCCAAGGAATTGCAATAATTTTTTTTGGCGATTTCAGTTCCTGGGTGATGAAAACTTTGACAAGTAGTCGCACTCTTGCCAGTAATAGAGTGTCCATGTTTTCCAAATTTGCGAGCAACCAACTTTCAAATTTGTTAGTTGTCGGAGTAGAAGTCACGAACAAAGATCGAACTAACAAATTTCTTTTCTCGTGTGTCCATGTTTACAGACCAAATTTGTCAGCGACCAACTCTTGTGGCGATGGACAGACCACAAAAGCTTTACCTGCCTAAATTAACCTCCAGAATCGAAAGAAAATGCTGTACGATAGGAATTCAGTACTCTCTACGACTTGCGAGCAACCATCAAATTTGTTAAGTTGCTAACAAATTTGATCAAATTTGTTAGTCGACCGTTTTTTATATTTGTTAGTTCACTTCGCCGGACCGGAGATATTCTCTAGGGAGAGATAAAATGACTAACAAATTTAAAGTTGGTCGCTCGCAAATTTAATAAACATGGACACTCTAATAGAGAGTCCACGTTTTTCAAATTTGCGAGCGACCGACAGCGACCGACGGCAAATTTGTTAGTTGTCGGAGTAGAGATTTCTAACAAATTTGGAGGTGTCAAAGTCGTACGTCTTGGGTGTCCACGTTGACACCTCAAATTTGCGAGCGACCGTTTTTAAATTCGTCTGACCGTGACCCTGACACCTGCCCACCATAAGAAATTTCACGATCACACATAATGATGTTGTTATCAGGTTGTTATCAACATTACAGGCACCAATAACCTCATAGAACCGTGAGAATGATGGGCGCGAAAATGGGTGGGCCAATGATTATCTTCTAGGGAAGAAATTGTGGGCACCAACACAATTTTAGGCGAATTTAGTCAACGGGAGGAATTCAGTACTGTCTACGACTTGCGAGCAACTGACAAATTTGATGGTCTACTAACAAATTTGATCAAATTTGTTAGTTGAACGTTTTTTATATTTGTTAGTTCACTTCGCCGGACCGGTGATATCCTGTTGGGACAGATAAAATGACTAACAAATTTAAAGTCGGTCGCTCGCAAATTTGAAAAACGTGGACACTCTAATACGTAGAACAATGGAGCGTCCATCACTTGCAAAAAATTGCACGTAACTTAAAAAAATGTATCCTATGTACTCGCGCAATTTTTTTCATCACGACAACACTTCGAAACTAGTTCGAAAGTAAAAGGATCGAAGGGCTCACGAAAAATTGTTTTGACAGACTTTAGTTTGTTGTTATTTGGGGTTTGCGGGAATGTGATTTTTCTGCATTTTTTCGACATTATCTTCTAAGGTCGTGATTTGTTCATTTCCACGATCATATTGGAGCGTAACGAAAACCACATTTCGCATATCACATTTACACATTTCTCATTTACACAAATTTGTGTTTGCTATGTGGATTCCTACCAAAAACACAAATCACAAATCACATTCCATATTTTTTCGTACGTCAGTGTAGAAGAGTCTTCGTGTTTCCTTGATTTTTTAACCTGTTGCATTGCCCTCTGTCTGCACTGCCCCCGTCACACCTATACACTACTACTCTCATTATTTTTTTAGACGGTCGTTCTCACACACATGTCCACGATGCGCTTCACCACTGACACAATCATTTTGCTGGCCCTTGCCATTCATCTTGAGGAACTCGAGCACAAGCGATTTGAGCATTCACGCTACCAGAAGAGATTTTACCGGCAGCTCTCAAAACTAGAGCGTTGCCTACGTCACCGTCGCATCCCAAGGTGTGCCCTTCATTCCCCAGATGAGAGTGCATGGAGGAGAGTTTACGACTCACACAACGACCAGGCACTAATTACGATGACAGGGTTAGATTTTAATACTTTTCGCTTCCTTTTGAACAAATTTAAACCCTTGTATGACAATTTGTCTCCTTATTCTAAGGATGGGCATATTGTTGCGTTGGAGAAAGGCACGGGCCGCCCAAGATTGATGACGTCCGTTGACGCTTTGGGATTGGTCCTCACTTGGACAAGGACTCGCGGTTCCACTATGGTCCTACAAATGCTGTTCGGCATGACTCAGTCAAGTGTCTCTGAGTATTTGACTTTTCTACTCACATTCTAATTCATGTGCTGCAGGGCATTCCGGATGCACAAATAAAGAGGCCCTCAGTGGAAAATATACGACAATACCAAGAAGCAGTATTCGAACGTCATACATTCCTAAGTGATGTATGGTGTACAATGGATGGCATTAAGTTGATGGTGGAATGTGCTGCAGAGGATGATGTACAAAATAGATTCTACAATGGATGGACTTGTGATCATTACATTGGAGCAGTTCTAGTGTTTTGTCCTGATGGAACTATTCCAATTTGCTGTTACAATGTTCCGGGTACAGTTCACGACAGCAATATTGCACTGATGGGTAACATCTACAGTAAATTAGAGACCGTATACAACGAAACTGGAGCAAAGTGCACGGTAGACTCGGCATTTGCAAGAAATAATTATCCCTTTCTCATCAAATCCTGCAAGCCTTCATTAGACATGACAATTGACGAAATGGAGATAGCAAAGGATGCTACTTCAATGAGGCAATCTGCTGAATGGGGTATGCGTGCATTCCAGGCATCATTTCCGAGAATCAAAGATCGCATAACTATGGAGGAGAGAGGACAAAGGAAGCTTATGATGAAACTGATGATACTTCTGTACAATCTACGTACAAGGAGAGTTGGCATTAATCAAATACTGAATGTGTATATGCCATCTTTGAATGAGGACGTCAATGCACTTTACATTCATTGAGATTATTTGTATTAAAGATATCTATGTGCTGAGTGCAATAACAAATTAGAATTAGTTTTAGAGTCATTAAACAATCCAGATGTTTGAATCAATCCTTGTTGTTTCCTTCTTTCCCATCAGCTTCTTCATCATCGCTTTCATCATCTTTGCTTTCACTCTCCTCCTTTTTACCCTCACATGTTGCATCCAGGTCACTGTCATCCCTCTTTCTCTTCAAACGTCCATCCATCACACCGTGCCCATTCATCATACTCAACATAAACATCTGCATCATGTCACATTGATTCTGGAACTGACGTTCCATCCTACGCTCACGTCTGTCCTCTGCTTCTTCACGCTCTCGACGGCGCCTCTCTTCCAGTTCTTCGCGTTCCTGGCGTCGTCGCTGCTCAGCTTGATTTTCTACCTCAGCACGCATCAACATGAAGTGCATCATGTCTGAGATAACGGCTGAGGTACTGCCAGCAGACCCTGCGCTTCGATTCGATCGAGGTGTACGGATTCTGGTCCCTACCAAGGGCGTAGTCACAGCAGTCGTAGAAACCCTGCTCTGGCCCGTACGCACTGAGCTCGCTCCACCTTCGATGGAGGCACCACCATCTCCTGCATCCTCTCGCTCGATCGTCGCTTCAACGTCAAGATCACCAATGGGGGGGACCTGAGGAATAACAACATTGCCATCATCTTCCTCTACTTCGTCGTCAGCTTCATCCTCCCCGCGACCTAAGCCACCACCTTCTCCATCAGACAAGTCCATAGCCTCTTTGATACGTTCAAAAATACGCTTCGCATTTCGCACATAAGCTGGACAAGTGGGGTCGCCCGTTGGCTTCTTGTGATTGTACAGTGAAGCGAACTTACGTCGAAGACTCTCGCGGGTCCGGCCTAGTCCGGGATAAAACGTGCAGTGGCGTTCAGTCACTCTGTCCCAATCATTTGGACCAATAGGGAGGATCTCTTCAATGATTTCGAGAAGGCAGTCGATTTCCGCCGCGGTGAATCCGCGACCTCGAGACATCTTGGCAATAAAATATATAATGAAAAGTGTACAAGCTCGTACAAGAGAAAGAGGCTCGTATGGTGAAGAGAACCACCATAGGTGAGAAAAAAAATTTGTGTAAATATGTAAACGAGATTTGTGTCGATGGTCGACGAGGGTCTCTCGTCGACCAAGATTTGTGTAATTTACACATAATTTGTGCAAATTTACACATTTTTTTCCCGCCAAAACACAAAAAATATGTAAATGTGTAAATGTGATATGCGAAATGTGGTTTTCGTTACGCTCCATTCTAATCCCGACCGCAAGTAAAAAATGTTGATTGATTGATTCAATTATTTTTTTACGTTCCTTTCAAGATTGTGAAAAACTAAAAAATAATCAAATCATTAAATCACATATATATTGATTTATTCAATTTTTCTTACTACGGATTCCAAATCAATTTGAAACAAGCACGACTGTGTCTAAGTTTCACGTTCTGTGTATACGTAGATGTTGGCCCCCGTACTGGCACCGTCCCAGTTCTAGCACTGGGCTCAAAAATTCTCCCAGTTGTAGAACTGGGCGTTTTTCTCCCCGTTAGGGAACCGGGCCTAGATTTTTTTGTCGGTGCCACCGTCAAAGCCCATGGGATGGGGACTTGAAAGGATGACTTTTCACGCCCTCATCAGACATCAGTTTTATGACACTCCTACTCGTGATACGGAAAAGTTCTTGGAGGTCACAAATCCATGATGTGCCTCCGTAAAAAAGACAAATTCTCAAGACAGTTTCCCAGTACATTATCATGAGATGACAAAAACATTGTTTAAACCAACAAACACCCCTCATAAATCTGATGAAGATGAATGAAGAAGTGAAATGTGTAAGAAATAGCTTTTAATTCACCACTGCTCTGCACTTCGCCATGGCAACGGCGGCTCCTCCTCCGCAGCCTACGCTGCCAGTGCCTGTGCCGGCGCCCGCCTGACATAGGCCAAGAATCTGGAGCTTCCAGCTGGAACTCCATAAGTCTCCTTCACATTGTTTGATACAGAGGAAGGACTCAAAAGTCATAAGATATGAGTTTCTCAGAAATCATATCCAAATAGGATTTTCCTTCCTAGAACTCCACCATACACATTGTAGGTGTTTTCTTAGGTTGAATATCCAATGGAGGATTTCCTTCTCAGGAACCTTCCCATGGGACAGTTCCTTTGGGCAGTTGAATATGAGCCAGTCATGGAACTGCCACAAATCACTGCCAATCTCTCCCATGATCATTTGTGTTTTTTTATGCATGCGATAACTAGTATCTCATTCATCAGTTGTACAGTAGTATTAAGCTCATAAAAACAAAGTCAGCAAAGTCTACAACAAGATTTTTTAAATACTTTCTGGCTCAGGTCACCACCACCTTCACAAGCTTGTTCGGCGACGCCTCCAAAGACCCTACGGGCTCAAACGAGGCTCTCCTACTATCGCCTTTTCTCCATAACCTCACCGACCCTACCCAGAACACTTCCACCGCCGACATCCGTGATCGTCTAGCTGTGTCTGGTTCCCAACGTCAGCTCATTGCCGTAACCATCGTGGCGGGAGGGAGGTCCCGGCTGTATGTGTATCCCCATCGATGGCAGGATGGTCTCATCTCAAACAACCCCCTCATAAATGATAAATTCTTTGCATTCGAGGGAGAGCTGATTGCCAATAACGGATATAGTGTCCAGATTGATGACAGTGCATTCAGCTTGACAACAAATCAACACGCCGTGCCGACTATAGACCTTATCACGACTTCCATTAATACTGATGCCAACCTCCAGATGATGGGTCCTTTCACAGCTGCAGATGCACACACAGAGGTGGTCAAGACCCGAAAGATTGTTCCCGTTCCTCATTTTGTTGCTGGCCTGTGGCTAACTGAACCAGATGGCATCACTGCACGGTACTTTTGGGAGACCATCTATCCTGTGATTGAAGGTGCAGGGAAGGTTGATGCATGCAGATCTCTTCTGCAGTTCTTTCAACTCATGATAACAACTGCAAGTGCCCCGGCAGCGCAATCAACTCTAAATACCACCAGGCCTCTGCCCCCTCCTCGCAACGTCAATCTGATCAACCGTCAACTAGAGATCCTACAGCACCATTTTACCCAACACCGTCCAGATGCTGTGGTTCAGCAAACCAATCTTATTGCAGCAGGGTTGGGAGTGCTTGCTCAACAACAACGTGAGCAATATGAGGAAACAAGGCTCGAGAAAGAGAAAGCCAAGAGTACTACAGTGGAGAAGTGGCTGGGTTCAACGAAACTAAACACTCTCTTGAAGCTTCTGCGATTGAACTCTGAACAGCATTTGGTTGCAACCCTCCCAATATACCGACTAATGGCTGAGGCACCGAAGTCGGAGAAATTGGGAGTCCTCCAAGCTGCCCTCGATGAGGAACAGCTCGATTGAGGAAATAGGTACACCACGATCACACTCACTCCCCAGATGTTTAATGCTTTCACATCGTGCAAATGGCATCGCTCCACAGAAGACTCCATAACTAGTGGCTTCTTTGGAAACCCCTTCCTGTTTGGGGAAATAAATGAGGAACAGCAGCAACTGATAAATGCTCAAGTAAGCCTTGCTCAATCGGGAAACAACACTGTCACACATGCTGATGCGAAAGAAATGCTCAAGTTATCAGTAAATCTCCCTGGTGAAAACAAGTCGATAAATAATCTCAAGCGAATGAACAGTGTATGCGCTGTGCTCTTGCCCATTGGTCATCTTTTCGAAACTACATCACCAAACACTTGGAACAGTTCGAACACTTTGCTATGGCATGGGAACGGCATGAGCTGCCTGATGCTCGCCTGCAGCCAGCTAAGGGTGTGCTCCACCTTCAGTATCTGTCCCTCCGGATGTCCAAGTAATGGAGAGACCAAGCGGCCACAAACCTCCCAATTGACCTACCAAGACCTACTGAGTTGATGGATGACATTGAATTCAACAAGCCATGGGTGCCCACTGTCTCTTCAACCCTACGAGAAAATTTGAAATTGGATGCACTCTGCCGGTTGGGGTTTGCAAGTAAGCCGGCCTCAGCACCTGTTGCCGTTGGCACATCTAGTCTCACCCTACCCACAACGGGCACAAGTTCCTTGGGATCCGGGTTGCTCAATGAGCTCATGAAATACCTCACAGACCCTCACGAACAGAGTGCTAGTGGAAGACCTCTAACACCAGCAGGAGAAATGTGCACCAACACTGATTTTAGTGAGAAGCTGTTTGGGGAAGTAAAGAAGCGGAAAGTGAATGGAAAATCTGTCAGAAGTCGTGATATCCGTCTCAAAATCAACAGAAATGATATCCCAGAACTCGCAGCCTCCAAAGTGGACCATAAACCCATGTGCTTGGCATGGCACACAAAAGGCATGTGCAACCCAACCTGCCCGCGGGCAGCTGATCATGTAAAGTACAATGATGCTGAGTACTCTGCCCTAGCGGACTGGTGCAGAGAACACTACCCCAAGAACGAATAGGGGTGGGCGGGGAGTTTCTTCATTGTCGAGTAGACCCCTAACTATAACTGAAACATCATCTACTCCCAACTCCCTGTCGCCACCCACTTGTTCACGGACAAGCATGTCCAGCATCAGTGCATCTATTCACAACTCGTCACTAGCTTCATTGTCCAGAAAACGCCCTCTTCAAGTCGATATCTCTTCGCCTATCAAAAGAGCCGTTGTAGCAGGAAAACCACGCAGTGTGTCACAGGAGCTCGGTAAGTTGATTAGCAATGATGCTAAGTTGGTAAGGAAATTGGGTTGGCTACAGTTTGTCAAACTTCGACGGGGTCACGGCGACCTAACTTCCCTCAACAACATTACACACCCTGCCTGACGTCTACCGCTGCAATATAAGTATAGCGGAGCACCTGTAAAGTTTTCGTCTGCGCCCTGGACCCAGGCCACCATAAACCAAGCTATTCAACGGGGACCCCATCATAGCTGCCATAACCACATTGACTTTCTGGAGGAGGAATTCACTGACATGATACAGAAGGGACAATGGGTTGTCCTCCCAGCCTCAGTGGCCAAATCACTTCCTGGCCTCCGTGTGTCCCCTCCTGGGGTAGTCCCACAGCGAGGCAGACGGCCTCGCTGGATTTGTGACTACACGTGGTCCCTCGTTAATCGAGAGACATTACCGCTTGCTGCCATGGAAGCCATGCAGTTTGGTCATGCCCTGGACCGTATTCTGCGTGAGATACTATTAGCCAACATTGCTCATGGTGCCGTGTACCTCATTAAGACAGATCTGAGCGATGGCTTCTACCGTGTGGACGTCACACCAAACGACATCCCCAAGCTGGGGGTGATATTCCCCTCCCGGCCTGGCAACTCAGAGCCCTTAATTGCCTTACCCCTTGTCCTCCCAATGGGATGGAAGAACAGCCCCCCTGTCTTTAGTACAGTAACTGAAACAATTGCAGATGTGGCAAATACTCTGCTGGCCGATTCATCGTATGATCCACCAAGTCACCATCTTGAGTCATTAGCAGCTAACATCACCCTGCCTCGGCACCCAAATGCGCCCGTCCGTGATACTGTCTGCAACAGCGCTGTCTCGATACCCACAGCCCGCGATCCATGCCTCCCACACACAGGACCACCAGTGCAGTATGTTGATATATTTGTTGATGACTTCATTGCCCTAGCACAGAAAGGTTTCCGTCAACGGGTAAGGCGTACCTTGTTCCACGCCATTGATGATGTTATCCGCCCACTACAGGCTGGCGATTCACCACATAGGCACGAACCTGTGTCTCTAAAAAAGTTGTACCAGGGTGACTGTTCCTGGGATACTTCAAAACTGGTACTGGGCTGGATCATTGACACCATAGATATGACGATTCATCTCCCACAACACCGTGTTGATCGCCTGTGGGAAATTTTGCACAGCATTCCCCCCACTCAGAAATGCACCACAGTGAAGAAATGGCACCAGGTTCTGGGCGAACTCCGTTCTATGTCCATTGGTACCAACCTCATGGGATTTGAGGTGACAAAGCCACCGTCAAAGCCCATGGGATGGGGACTTGAAAGGATGACTTTTCACGCCCTCATCAGTCATCAGTTTTATGACACTCCTACTCGTGATACGGAAAAGTTCTTGGAGGTCACAAATCCATGATGTGCCTCCGTAAAAAAGACAAATTCCCAAGACAGTTTCCCAATACATTATCATGAGATGACAAAAACAGTTTAAACCAACAAACACCCCTCATAAATCTGATGAAGATGAATGAAGAAGTGAAATGTGTAAGAAATAGCTTTTAATTCACCCGCCCTCCCACCCGGACCATGGCCCACTGCCGATTAAGGACAGTCCGGCCATGGTAGGCAACAAGGGTGAAATTCCTAGTAATTGTCCCCCTTTTCTGCCAAAGACTGACCTGAGCTGAAAATCGTCGTAAAAAATATCACGCGAAAATTATAGGTAGTTTCGACAGGTGTCGAAGAATTGATTTTATGAGCTATATTTTGTGCTATTGTGAGGATGGAATGGCAGTGGAACTGCACTCCAGTCCAAACGATGCAAAAGAACATTGTGTAGACTTCTACACAATATGGTATGTCTATACCCTTCTGAAAGATGTTTAGATCTTCCAAAAGAGTGCTCTCTTATTTGGGGTTCTGAACTTCCATGTTGGGGAGTCCATGCCGTCGGGAGGTGGACTCTCCTACTTGGGGTCCTGAGAATGCTCCTATTTAGGTTTTGTACTCAGGGGTACAAAAAAGGCTGATTCATGCTCTATTTAGGTTTTGTACCCAGGGGTACAAAAATGGCTGATTCTTGGCCTATGTCACTCGCCCCACGAATGGAGTATCAGGTAAAAGGAACCAAAAACCTAAGTGTTTTTAGGTGAAAAAAATGGGTTCTCATGAGAGTAACAATAATGAACTAAAGAGTTTGTTAAGCATGTGTAACGAGTAAGTGTTGTTTGAAGAGGGAGAGACCGTTGTTGTCGTTTTGAAACTGACAGTTAATACGGTTTTAAGTTTGGTTGTTAAAAAAAGGTGTAACTCTTCATATATTCAGTCGTTCTGATTTGGTTCCGCGTTGAATCCTGATGGTGCCATTTGTATGAACTGATGTGATAGTCCAAGGATCACTTTCATATCTACTTTCACCTTTGCGGAGTATACCATCTTTTCTAAGAAGTACTTGATCACCAACTTTGTAGTCCCAATCACGACGTGAGCTATTTTCTCGTTCTGTGTTTTGGTCTGTTTGGTGTTGCCTATATTCTCCAATTTTATTCCAGTCGGCCAGGAAGGGGATGTCGAACAACATGTCCCGTCCAAAGATGGCTGCACCTGGGGAGGCTTTTAGTACTGTGTGGTATGTTGAGCGAATGGCCCAAGCGACGTTTGTCACGAACTTGTCTATATCGCTTGTCTCTACTGAAGGGGCCATGTCTATTTCAGCTGTTCGAGCATAGATGATATCACCTGATGCACTCGTTCTAGAATTGCATTCGCTTGTGGATTCTTGACACTGGTAGGCTTACTCGTGATCCCATATGAGTCACATAGGGCTTTGAAGTGAAGTTTGAATTCGCTTCCATTGTCATAAATTATGTATTGACAACGTGGATACCTACTAAACCAGGTCTTGTTCACTAAGTTGCTGATCATTGCTGATGACTTATCAAAGTATGCTAACTTAGGTTCCTCATGGGTCTTTTTACCCTTCCGCCCTTTTGTATCCAGGGGAATAATCGCCTCAGTGATTACCGGTAGTTCAACTATTTCAAACCAGCTAGAAGCTGGGTCAATCATAGTCAGACACATGAAATCAATTACTGTCCCATCTTTACCTTTGATTGTATACGGGCCAATAAGGTCCACACATAGTACATCCCAAGGGTTTGTGATGGCGAATTTAGTAGGGAGTTTCCCGTACTTATGCTTATGCCTCTTGTTGACTTGGCATGCATGACAGTTTTTGACATATTTACGGACGGTATTTTGCATACCTTTCCAGTACATCGCAGCACGAAGGGTTTCTTTGAGTCTAGTGTGTCCAGGGTGCTGTAGATAGTGGTGGTACCAACTAACTGCACGGTGTTGAAGATCTTTCGAATGACCATTTTTCCTTCCTTACATAGGAGATGTGTACTTTCGACCAATTGTGTCGAGTACTGGTCTTTCAATGTCTTCAAGCTGGCATCAAGCTTTTGTGCTTCTGCAATCTCGTACTGTTAACGGGTAGATTACATCTTCTTCGCTGCGGTTTGCAAATACCAGATTCATTTCCTCTTGGTATGCAGAGGTGTCTATTGCACTCTCTTCTTGCATGGTGTAATGACACCAGCATTTGGTGAACGTCATCCAGTTCTCGTGCTCACTTGGCAGTGGTCCAATGTCTAAGCGAGAGATGGCGTCGGCAACAGTGTTATGTATGCCTTTAATGTAAACAATTTCGGGGCCAAACTCCTCGAGGAGCAATCTCCATCGGTAGACACGGTCAGAGGTTAATCCGAGGGCGTCTTGGATTAGATTTTTATGGTCTGTGTAGACTTTTAATCTTTGTCCCCACAACATGCCTTTGAACTCCTTGAGTGTTTCCACTATGGCCAGTAGTTCTAGTTCGGTCACGCTGTACTTCTGTTGCGTCGTCGACAGCTTCCTGCTGAAGAACGCAAGGGGCCTATTACCCTGGGTGATAACTGATCCAAGTTGTTTAGACGAGGCATCAGTATATATCTCAAATTCCATTGAATAATCGGGATAGGCTAAGACTACATCCTTGGCAATTGAAGTCTTAACGTCATCGAATGCTTTTTGATGCACCGTGTCCCAGTACCATGGATGTTGGCTCTGGTGACCTTGGTGTGACCGCACTCTCCTACCAGTGAGGTGAGTGGGGCAAGCACTTCGCTGCGTCTTGCCCAAAGATCTCTATAGTACTGGACCATGCCCAGGAACTTACGGAGGTCTTTGACATTTTTCGGCGATGAAATCGCAAGAATCGCTTGTACCTTTTTCTGCTGTGGTTTAATCCCTGTTCGTGTGAGGGTATAACCTAGATATTCTGTTTCAAAGGTACAGAATGACGACTTTCGGCGTTGATTCGCAAGCCCGCCTCGCGTAGCCTGGTAAGCACCATTTTCAATTTGTCAAGGTGGTCTTCCAGGTTTGCCTTTGTGATGCATAACAAATCATCAAGGTAAGCTCGTACGAACTCTAAGGCTCCCATTAGTGTTGACATTTTTGCTTGAAAGATGTCTGGTGAACCTCGCGATGCCCATTGGCAAACGGAGGTAAGAATACTTGCCCCATGGGAAAATGAGGGTACATATTTTGGATGAATCGGGATCCAGTCTAATGGTATAATAACCCATGTTTAAATCTAGGGTTGTAGCATAGGTAAATCCTTCTAGCTCTTGCAGGACTGTACTGATTTTGGGTAATGGAAAGCGGCTTTCGGACTAGTCGTTTATTTACTTCTCTAAAATCAGTGAGAAAGCGTACAGTTCCGTCTTGTTTTCCAGTGATAAATGATGGTGACGCCCATTCCGATTCGGGCTGAAACTCTACCACTCCCAGTTCGCATAATCTATTCAGTTCTTTGATAGTTGTTTCTTTGCGAGATTTTGGTACTGGGTATGCCTTGCCATGATATGGCTTTGCGCCCTCCTTAAGTTCGAAGGACACAGGCTCTGTGTTCCAATCACCTAGTGTTCCGTCAAAAAGTTCCTCAAATTCTGTGAGTAACTCCAGCAACGAGTTTTGGTCTTGGAGACTTAGGTGAGTACAATTGGTGCTAACAATTGATTGGAGGTCTGCCTTTTTATAATTTGCATCTAGGATTTTAACTACCCGCTGTGTCGCTTCCTGCGTACTTTGCGGTTCATTTGCCATGCTGTTGTTAACAGCCCAGGCTTTATCCAAGTTTGATGAGGTCAGACTATTGATGTCTCTCATTGGCAAAATGATGTGATCAATGGTTATTTCTTTTGTTCGAAAATCTAGAACAATTCCGAGCTCTTTCATGGTTTGACATCCAAGAATGAGGTCGAGCGCTGGCTTAGCCATCTTTTTCTTATCATACTCTACTACGTCAGGAGTCACTGTGTACTCCTTACTGTTTGAATACTCAAAGAACTTTAAGTTGACTTCGCTCCTTCCTTTGGTTAGGAAGCTCCCATTCGGCGTGCGCCAAGACTTTGGCACCTGCCTAGTCAAGTAGGGAAAGCGTTTCTCCGTTCCTTTGCATGGAACAGGAGATCACCATCAGATCCACTGTCTAGTAGGATCCTGATGACTGTGTTACTGGTACGACGCCCTGTAGAGTGTTCGATATTCTTACGGGCTGGATTTTCAGTCGCTTTATAGCGTGCTTGTGCTACTACAGTAGTGACCTGCCCTTCTTTACCTGTCAAAGGGGTTCACACTATTGAAAAGGTCACCCGACAGTTCGGGGTCCGACAATTCGGTTATTGTTTCACTCTGTGTAAGGTTGACTGGAAGATTTCCTAGGTCTTCTGCCAGGTTCGAACATGTCTTGTTTGAACCAGAAAATGTTATGTTGGCACGTGGGGAAGTCTTAATCGGACTAAGATAAGTGTTAATCATTTCATTACAATCGATTTTACTACACAATTTCTTAGTACTCCCCAACCCATCATCTCAAGATGAGTCTGAATCATCACTGTCGCTCATTTCGTGATGCTTACGCTTCTTTTTCCGATAGCGCGTTTCATTTTCTTGTTGGACTTGGTAAGTTTGTCGATTTTAGCGGATAGCTGCGCATAGCTACTTCCTCCTCGAGCAGGTCTCTCTAGTCCACGAGAGTTTCCATTTGGTTTTCTCCCCTTGAAGCTTGACTTGGGGTCCCATTGAGTCATACTTCCGGCAATCCGAGTGTTGTGGGTGGTATGTGCGCCCCATGTTTCTTGCAGAGAGAACAGTACTTCTCTGTGCGACGTTTCTTCAGAATCCGGTCACTAAAAGAGACCATCTTCTTCCTAGATGAGTCGTTAGCCTTGGCTACGGTCTTGGGTCCTTCTCCAACCTTCTCGGTGGGGTAGGCCTTCTCGATGCGTTCAAGGACTTGAGAAGTTCCCTGACACTCTGTGGTACCAAAGCTCCACTGAGCTCATATTGGTCCTGCCAGTTCCTAGGAACCATCCTGAGGATGTGGCTTGCCAAGTCGGCATCATCAAATGGCCCGCATACTTTCGTAGACTTTGCAGCCTTGGAAGAGTAAAACAGGCACGGCAAGAGTTCCACATACCCGTTAAGGCGCTGGATCCTCTGCACAAAGTCCCTGGTGGGTACCCTGTTTGGTTTCTTCAGCCCATTGCTGATGTAGAAACGTTCCTGCTCCGCTGCATCCGTCCTGAAGACGGTCTGCAGGTGCAACTGGACACACTCCTGAAAGGAGGTCCAAGATGCCGGGCGTTTTGTGGGATGCTCTGTCCCATACACATCGGTCCAGGGTTCGCAATTGACTTGCTCCCCAACGATGGTGGTCCAAGGATGACGGGCAGTCTCCGGCAATTGAGTGGAGTACTGCAGGAAGATCGCTTGGCCAGCGGACACTAGGGCCTCACTGGTGTGGATTTTAGCAGCAGTTGCTTTGTTCCACGACTGGAGGACGGGGGAATTTTCATCCGTCCCCTTGAACTTGGCTTTGGCCGCAGTGGCCGCAGTCAGTTTTGCCTCAGCCTTTTTATCTGCCTTACAGGCTTCCCCGTAGTCCGTGTCTAAGCCTCTCTGGGAAATTATTTCCATCGAGGTCTGGACATGGTTGAGGAACTGTTCAGGACTTCCCTCATCGAAGACGGTGACAGACAAGGTCATTTTGTTGGAGACCTTGATTTTGTTGATTACCTTCGGGGTGTCCATGGCAGTGGGAATGTAGGAAATGGGTGGCTTGGACCTCCCTGAACTCCGTTCACACTCCTGTGGCTTGAGTCCTTCTGGGCTTGATTTGCTGGTCGACATCCTCTTAATTGCCTCGCCAAGGGCGTATTATAAAACAAGGCCTTGAAGAAGGTCTTGGGTGCCCTGTTGAGGTTAGCTCGAAAAAGAATTTTTTTATTTTTTTATTTTTAAAATTTTCTTCGTCGGCTTTTATTTCTTGAAAGTCTTGCTCCAAGGTATTTGCGAGAATTCTCGATCACGAAATTAATCCGACTCGTAGGAATCCCGATCGCAGAAGTCGATCGCTCGAAGTTTATCGCTGATGCTCGCTGATCGCGGGATTATTTTGGAGAGCTCGTAGATCGCGAAACCGTAGGGAATTCGTCGATCGCGTAGCCGATTTTGGATAAATCGTCGATCGTGCAAAAACGTATCGCTGGTGCGAAAAGTTAAAATTGCCGCTCGCGATAAAAATTGTTAGCGTACCTCGTGTCGGAAGGTTTGGATGTCGATGGCTCGGTGCGCGAAGGTCGCACCACGGTTATCTATAGATAGTGACCTGAGCCGAAAATCGTCGTAAAAAATATCACGCAAAAATTATAGGTAGTTTTGACAGGTGTTGAAGAATTGATTTTATGAGCTATATTTTGTGCTATTGTGAGGATGGAATGGCAGTGGAACTGCACTCCAGTCCAAACGATGCAAACGAACATTGTGTAGACTTCTACACAATATGGTATGTCTATACCCTTCTGAAAGATGTTTAGATCTTCCAAAAGAGTGCTCTCTTATTTGGGGTTCTGAACTTCCATGTTGGGGAGTCCATGCCGCCGGGAGGTGGACTCTCCTACTTGGGGTCCTGAGAATGCTCCTATTTAGGTTTTGTACTCAGGGGTACAAAAAAGGCTGATTCATGCTCTATTTAGGTTTTGTACCCTAGGGTACAAAAATGGCTGATTCTTGGCCTATGTCAAAGACATGCATAATAGCCATTAAGGTACCCAGATACATCTAGAGATTGAAAGGTATTGTACCAACCTCATGGGATTTGAGGTGACAAAGCCACATTGGGGCCGAAAACCTTCCGAGGTAGGGCTAACTACTACTGCCAATTTTCTGAGGTATAGTACTTAGCGGATTTTTTCTGTCACATATCCGTGAGAGTCTGTGAGTTTGTCATCGGAGCGACTAACTCGGGCGTCGACGTCCCCTCACCTCCTCGACTTGTGCCGCCCCGCCGCCCGCCGCCGCCGCCGTCACTGCGGCATCCGTCGCCGCCGCATCCGTCTCCTCCTTCCCCGTCGCCGCCTCATCCCCGTCTGCCGTTGCCACCGTTGCCACCGTTGCCACCGTTGCCACCGTTGCCTCCGAATTTAATGTTTCCCTCTCCGTGTCATCTTCTACCAACGAATTCTCCTCTTCAACACCTTCCCCAGCCGTCGACGCACCGTTCGTCCCCTCAACTTTTGCAGCCGCCGCCGCGCCTCCGCCTTCGCTGCTTCTTCAGCCTTCCATGCCGCTGCCGGCTCCATTGCATCCATCTCTTCCGTTTTTATAGACGCCGCCGTTGCCACCGTCGAATATTACTCCCCATTGCAATAGAAATCCCTCGTTTGTATTTGCCCCTCACTTTCTCAGCCTCCACTGCTCCTTCGGCCTCCCCCGCCTTATGCCTTTTGCATTTAGAATTCATCGAGTGCGTGGCAGATGGCTTGGAAATGCAGATGGCATCAAATGCTTTGAAGCGGTCATCAAAGGGGGAGTGCAAATGATTCAACAATCAACCAATTAAAATCCAGATCGAAAACTTTACTGCTCCCCCCTTCCGCCAATGTTTGCTCTTCCCCTCCCTCATAATCAATGAAAAGTGTTTGGTGATCAGTTAAACTCAACAACAAGCCAATGTATTACTGAGGATTTTTTTGGGGTGCAAAGCTGGCAACCCAGAGTATTACTGAGGAGTTCTGGGGTGCAAAGCTGGCTGTTGAGTGTGCGATTTGTTCGTGCACTACGGTTTCAATGGAGAATGTATTAGGAACATTCAGAATTGGAAGTGACAAGAAGTGGTTGTGAAAACAGCTACTTCTCATTAATAAATCAAACAATATAATTGATGTAATTACAGATACATATGTTATCCAGTTATAATGTTAATTAAGTCGGTTTGCTTTGAATTGTTGGAAGTTATGTTGTGTTATCGGGGCAAAACATGTGTAACAAAGTGTATTATGATGGAAGTGCCCAAATGGGGACAGTAAATTATCCAACATCCCCATTGGAGCACTAACTCTACTAAGTACTTTAGTAGTGCCACAATGGGGACAAGGAAATCGGCCCATTGAGGCACTAGTGCCGCAACTGGGACAATTTCCTTGTCCCCATTGTGGCACTGGTGCCTCATTGGGGCCGGTGCCACAATGGGGGTTATAGTAAATCTCCCAGTTCTAGAACTGGGCGCCCAGTTCTAGAACTGGACTTTCGTCTCGGTCCCAGTTCGAGAACTGGGTGGCCCAGTTCTAGAACTGGGCGCCCCATTGAGGCACGGTTCCCTAACGGGGAGAAAAACGCCCAGTTCTACAACTGGGAGAATTTTTGGGCCCAGTTCTAGAACTGGGACGGTGCCAGTATGGGGGCCAACATAGACACTTCGCTTGAGTTGTTAGGCAGTGACAGGTTGTGTTTATTTTTTACATGAACAAGTACCTTTAAGAAATATTATCAAATCAGAACTTCTTCTGAAAGATCTCGTGATCCTCTCGTGATCCCTGTCATCGTCTCCCCCATTTCATTCCATTCTATCTTATGGCCCACACCATGTCGACGTCCTTCCAAGAAATGGAATCCGACGATCCCAAGAGGAAGGGATCGCATACCACTTATCGCCCTCACCATGTGGTTCGGTGAATCTGAGGCCAACCTTCGTGAAAAAGAGGCAGCCTACAAGATGTCAGCAAGCAGTTTACCTGTGCGAGCTGACGCTAAAATCATAGAAGGCGGCGTCAACGACAGGCGACGACTGCGGCGACGTCGAGGGGCGTGATGGGAGAGATGCCGGCCGTCGACATCAATACAATTCCCACGGCGATGAGCAGCGGCTGCGTGGGACATCGCAGCGAGGGATAAGATTCGACGTCGCAGGGGCGATGAGGGGGGAAAGCACTCCTTGCGGAGTTCCTTCCAAACCTACGATGTCGTCCCCCCGATCATCTATAACTCGTCCACTCCTCGAAGCCTCCCAGTTGCCACAATAATCGCGGTGTTCGTTATAATGCAGTTTAGTGTTGGTTGACGAGGGTTGACGTACAACTGACGTACAATAGGGGTCCCCAAAGTTTTTCATTATCAATATAATTATACAAAAAAACCCATAATTATTTACGAAATCTCGTAACTCTCACATCATTTTGTCACACCATTACTTAATGAATACTTATCCGATTTTCCCGCCCAAATCCATTCTCGCGCATTTTATTTCTATAATGGCACTTACTTTGACTGCCCCTTTACATGTAATTTATTTATTTTACATGTAATTTCTTAATTTCTTCAACCTTTCCACTGCAAAAGCATTCCCGTATCCGAGCCAACTGTCTTGGCTCCCCCCCCCACTCTTTGCGAACGTGTAAACAAAGGCAATTGTTGCCCCACCCCGTCGTGATAGTATGTGGGGTTAAATAATATGGCGACGCGATGATTGAAACTGTACTGGAACGAGCGCGAAGACAACACGACACCACACGGCACCCAAAATGCCACGTCTCAATCCCAGACGCATTGCCCTAAACGCTCGTTGTGTGAGATGTCTCAACATGCGGCGATGGCAATGGTGTCTTCTCACACCCCGGTCTGCTTTTCATCTGGTACCATGCCATACCTCATCTGCAGCGGAGGAGACGGAGGAGGATATGGTCATTGATGTGTTAAAAGGGATGAGACGGTTGGTGTGCTAGTGGATGAGAGGGTTGATGATGTCACGTAGTGTGATTAAAAAGACTGCCAAACATGTGAGAACGAGGGTTGAAAGGTTAATATATCATTATCTAACAGATAATGATGAAAATCGGTCATTATTGGATTTAATTATAGAAATAAAAAATTTGATAAATTTTGGAGAAAAATACGTCATATTTAGACATTAGATCGTTCTTTACACCTAACAGGTTTTTGTATGACGTCGAGATTGTGCAAAAAATAATCTTGACGAAAAAATAATCACAAAAATATCTACATACGTAACCTGGTATTATACGTCACGAATTCTTTGAACTATCGCGATTTTTTTCTATCTCGATAATATAAAGAACATTGGGGACCCATAATACATAGAAAAATAAGCAAATCAGGAAATCAGCAATATATAGATTTAATTATTTTCTTTACGGTCCCTTCAAGATTGCAAAAAAGCCCAAAATAAGTAAATCAATGAATCGTGCCAGCCATTGATTTCACGATCAACTTGTGATTAAAACATAATCCGATGCGACAAACTAAACGTTTTATAATTTACGATTAAATAAATTCTCATTCCCGGAACCTCTTGAGACATATACATCAGCACCACAAAGAACTAAATGCACATAACAACACTAGATGAGAATAGATGCCAATATGACTATATAAGTTTAAAAACAAACAACATTACAATTACCTTCAGTCAAATCAATCAATTGGATAAAAAGCAAACATTAAATTGGCATGTAAACAGAGCGGAAATAATAATGGGTGTTAAATCAGGAGGCAAAACACTCCATTCCATTTCTGGTATGACCATAAACGATCTCGTCGAATTATTGAAAGGGTATGCGAAACAACATGGCACAAATCGTCCAATTGTTGTAGTTGATTGCAACAACCTTCTGTACATTTTCAGCCAAGCAAAAAATGCAGTAGTAGAAGCAGTTGTTAATCATTTGATCAAGTTTGCTAATCATGGGATTATAATGGTACCAGTCGTTGATGGAGTGAGACCAATGTGCAAACAGGCAACAAACGAAAGAATCGCCGAGAAAGAAAAGAAAAGAATCAAAGCATTCCAACTCCGCAAAGATCTCCGTCTATTAAAGCAGCGCCTGATAAATGAGCGATTAGATGAAGCCAGGCGGTCAGCTCTTGAAGAGCAGATAAAGTCTTTGGAAAGAAAGTTTAAAACAAGCGAAACAAAATCACGGATATCCTTACCTGAACACTTTGCCGATGATCTAGAAAATGAGTTGGAAGAGTTAGGAGCACACACTCCAAATGATCAATTCGGATATGTCGAGAAAGTTGTTGTGGGACAGTTCCAAGCAGATTCATACATGGCCGGATCTATTGTGTCTCAAAAGGCCATGATGTCAATGACAACCGACACCGACATTCCAATAATTGCGGGTGATTGTTGCATGTCAATAAGCAGGTTTACTAAGAACCGATACACTATTACCTGTGTCTCTGCATCTAATCTGAAGAATGCCATGTCATTCTTGCCTGACGAGTCAAAAGCAACTTTCTCACCGGCTGAGTTTCCGTTCTTTGACGGGGTTATGCACCACCAGCTGCGTGCTCTAATAATGCTGATCCTTGGTTGTGACGTCTATAGATGTGGTATGAAAGGAGTGGGGGCCAAGAAGCTTGCAGACTTTATGGAGAAGATTCGACTATCCGGGGTAACAAACGATGAGGGTTGTTACATGTGGTTATTTGATAAATTCAAGAAGACAAACAATCTCACAGATGAAGTAATTCACACCTACATTGATGCTCTGTTGTATGAGCCAACAAATCCTATGGGTGCGGCAGATGATCAACATAGTCGTACAAAATGCACGTATTTGTTTGGCCCTCCTACTCAGCTACCAAAATATCTCGAAGAGTTTTCGGTTGATGAAAACTTCCATAACAGTTCCATTGTCCCTGGTCCTATGATTTTCAAATGCAAAGGTGTTGGTAGTCGGTCTCATTTCTTTTTGACTTCCAAAGGTGGAGGCAAGTGTACCAAGTGTGAAGAAGTAGTATGTAAAACATGTCAAGATGTCATAGAATCAAAGACTTACTGTCTGGTGTGCTTCACTGTTGAATCGATTGTTCCTCTCCCAGGAAGTGTTGGTAGTAAACCAATTTCCGAGATGAGAAGAGACTTGAAGGATGTGTACAACTTTGATGACGTTGACAGCTTGGATAGCGATGAAGTGGAAGATGTGTTCGAGATGATGGGTTTTATGCGTACTTACAGAAAATTAGAGGACACAGTTCCTTTTCCATTGTATGAGACATCAGAGTTGGATAGTGACAAAACATCAAAGTGGGAGCAGATAATGGAGATTGACTTCAAAGAAGGTGGTGCATTCTTGGCAGAACCGCAGCTTAACCCAAGGAACATTCTGGGAGTACTTCCTTATTTGCATCATTTGTAAAGTTCGAACAGGGAAAGAAATCTCAATGGGCAAAAGATGCTGCTGTATACGATGCACTTCCTGCCATTTTCGTCAATTTTGCGGAGAACTCTCACGTCAATTCAGGGTATCAATTATTGATGCAGTGTATTCGTCACGCCTTCGATAGCAAGACACCGACACTAGACACAAACACAGCGATGCTTATTTCACACAATGATGATATTGGCATTCATCTTTATGCTGACATTCCTGCTTCAATGGAAAAAAGAGTTTATCAGACTGGCATTGTTGCAACTTCAAAAGACCTGTTATGTCGCAAATGTACTTGCCAATGTGGATCCCAAAACAGTCAGCGCATTGTATGTGTTCATAACATCCCACTGTTAATGCTACTTACATTGCTCCTGTTTGATGGGTTGGCAGAACACATGCTTCTAGAACTTGCCGCGTGTATGAATGCAGAGTTTTGGGACAAGAGTGTGTGGTCCGAACAGGAGGTATCATGCATGAAAGGAAGCATCATCACTTTGATGGAAGCAGCTGGTGAGCCGGTAGGCAAACATCATAAAGAATCAAGCATGGATGACTTACTCTCATTGTTTGTTGTCGGGACAGAAAAGAGAAAGACATGGAAGCAACAAATTCGTACCCCGCCTAAGCCGTCAGAGTTGTGCCTAATAAACCAGGTTCAATTCTTATCGTCTGCCAAGAGGGCAATATGTGCAACAAAGCGCAATATTGAAGAAGCCAAGGACAATGTTCGACCGGAACCACAGCATATTGTGATGAATGCAACACACACAGATTCTACGTCAAATGCCGACAACACTCATAATCCCACAGGTTTATTGTTATTTAAACCGGACTACCATCGTGTCACTTTACTAATGGATGCAGCAGGTTGTGAAAGTGTCGAAGAAATGAATTTTGTCGTATTCAGCTTGCTAGAAACAAGGAGCAATGAGCAAGCGGCTAAAAGGAATCGAAGAGAGCACACTGCATTAGCAACAAAGATGGTAAATGACTGGAAGGAACTTAAAAGTTTGGCAAAGAAACGCTCAATCCGTGAAATTGCAACTAAGAGTAATAAGCTCCCAACAAAAAAGTGTCCCAAAGTAACCCGGGCTAAGCAGATGCCGGGTATACAGCCACCAACCCGGGGTATGCTCCGCAGACCAAACCAAAAACTACCCATGACACGAAGAAAAGAGAAAAAGAGACAAGTCAGTATTTGCTGTGCAAAGTGTAACAACAATAATGTTAACAGCCCAAACATCAAATTCCACTGCATACCAAAGCTTCCTCCTCCACTCAAAAGCAAAAAGCCATCAAGAGCAGCGATCATTAAACATCAGGGTAGAATGCTGTTGCATCGAGAATCAATGGACCGTGTGTGTGGTAATCGAGATTGCAATACAAAGAAATACATATGTGAGGAGCACACTTTTGAAATTGTAACAAAGACCAGCAAGTTACAATACAACAATGAGCAGTTAACTCGATCCTACAGACTTACAGTCCCTTCGGCTATTGGCACTCGATCTGCACAAAAGCTGTATCAAAAGGCATTGGTTGTGACCGCACAATGCGGAAGATCATTGACGAAGCCAACAAACATATCGTGGATCCATCTTTCCATGTGGAAGCAATTGAGCTGAATGACTCTTTGGCAAAGTTAGAAGCTGAAGAATGTAGATCATTGAGAGAAAAAGTCAGAAATTTAGAGATGCAACATATAGTGAAAGATGCTCAACTGGAACTCGCAACGGCGAGTGCAATCAAATCAAACAAAATGATTCAGTTAATGTCAGAACAACCAAACAATCTAACTGACATTCCAATTAATGCCTCACTCCTTCATGCATCTGGAATTGAAGTTACTCAAGGAAATGCACACTCTGTCATGAAAGAGGGGAGGCCATTCTTTAATTGTAATGTTGTCGGAAGTAAGAGACATCCTTGTCATTTTGCTGCACAAGACAAGCCTAAAATTTGGTTAGGAATGTCAGATAAGGAAGTGAAACGGCGCACCGGATTCCCCAATGAGAAAACACTGTTGTCATATATCTTTTTCATGTGTAATGGTGAAGCAGAAACAATAAAACGGAGACTCACATCTCTAACTTGGTACGAGGAATGGTTCCTTAATTTCGAATTCATCTGGGGTAGATCTCTGACACGGTTTGTAGATTTGCAAGCCACACACGGGGTATATGATAGGGATCTCCGCAAGGTTGTTTCAGCCAAGTATGACATCGAATTCCGTGTGTTACAAAGCTGGCCCAAGTACGCAACATTTGTCGAGGATGCATTGCTACAAAAGGAGAAATGGAATGCGAAGTATAAAGGATTGAGGCCAGCTATGTGGGACATGACAAACATATCGGCGTATGAATTTACTGATGCTGATTTGCAACATCTCACTAACAATCAATACTATGGGGAGAATTGGTTCAAAGGTGGTATTCATACGCAACTATGCGGTTGGCATGGCATAGAAGATCTGTGGCTGGGGGCTGTAAGTGATTCAGATTACAATAGGCGAGCCGGTTATCTTGTCAAGCAAACTGAATTTCAAAGTAAGGATATTTTCAACGGTGAGGTCATACCTTTTCTCAACATCTGCAATAATGGATACAGAGCGAAGATGGCTGCCCTACGAAATGGTAAGCAACGAGTGCTTCAGCCAGATTGGGCTAAGAGTGACGAAAAGTTTGGACGTATTCAAACCATTGCATCAGCGTCCGTGGCATCTGATAGAGGTGGGAATGAGCGATCTGTGAATGTTAGCAAGAGGGCAGGTTTTATTAGCAGGGGGTTTAGACAGAACATGTGCCCCGTCAATTTCAACTTGTCATGGAGGACGTGGGCATTCCAGTCAAACTTCATGTTCAAGCCAGTATTGTAAATGGTACAGGATTCCCCCCTTCGAGTACATGAGTGGCAGTATAATCCACCCTCTTGTGACAAAAGGGATGTACAAGCGATACATCATTTCGAGCACAGCCAATGCATAATAAGTCAATCCGATTTTTCATCCTTCATTCTTACCAATTATTAGTCTGTTATGATCTATTTTGTTGTTCGCAGAGCCGTACACTGCAGATTTGCGCTTGAGTTCTGTCGATTAATTCTGTCTATTAACATGATGTGGTGGTGCTTGCCAATGTGACGTGATGTCTCGTGATGTCACGCCCGAAAATTTGCACATCGCGCTTGCGTTTGGGGCGTAAATTAACTAGGGGGCATAGTCCCGTGACATGACATGATGCATGCCGGTCATGCAATCTCGCGCTGAACGAAAATTGTTGTAAATTATTTTTTCGCGCGAGGAAAAATTCAGGGTGACGAGCAATAATTTGATGTGATGGACGCTCCATTCTTGGGTAACGACCGTATTACATGTGAATTGCGAGAAAACGGTCATGTAGGTATCATTTTTACATTTTATTGGCGTCAAAACACATTCAACTGTCAATAAGAATGTGGTGTACTAATTCCGTACCATTGAATCTCGGGGTTGAGGGAAAATTGTTGTTCCTACATAATTTCCACATAGTACTGTTTGAGTTACAATTAGAGTCCAAAAATCACATTGAAAACTATTGGGTTATAATTCACAGGAAATAGTGGATCTCCATGTTCAATTGAAAGTTGAATCAGGGAGGCACAAGCACCGAAGACATAATATTATGATCCCATGCTGTGTGAGGTCATGACCAAAATGGATATAAGTTTTTGAGACGCTGAGAAGGTGCGACTGAGATCATGAGCGAGCAAGGGAGTCTTTTTGGAAACACGTGCTACCTTCGTGAATGACTCTTTCTTGTGAAAATAACGCGAGCTTGTGAAAATAACGTCATCTAGGCTGTTATTTTCACAAGCTCGCGTTATTTTCACAAGCTCGCGTCATTTTCACAATGTGAAAATAACGTAGTCCTGAGAAGATAACGTAGTTGTGAGAAAATAACAATATTTTCACATCTTATTTACTATTACTATGGTGTTGTGAAAATAACGTAGTCGTGAGAAAATAACAGAAAAAATTTATTTTCTACAGATTACATACGTTATATTCAAAATGTGAAAATAACCACATGATGTGAAAATAACGGATTCTTTCGCTGACGCACCAATTACGTCACACCAACACAACTGACCACCCCATGTGACTAAAAATGGTGCTGCAAAGTAAAGCACCACTGCTAAGTTGTAGTGAACAAGGTGAAAGCTGTCTCACCACCTGTGTCACAGTTGGTGGATGTTGATGAATTTATAGCGTGGGTATAGTGGTATGATTTTTTGATGAGAACATGAATGTTTGTAGAGAAATTAAGTACCTCTAAAACTGTGTAATCCCTATCACGCTATTTTCACACAACACTTGAACTCTCTCAACGCCCTCAAGACTTTCGGAATCTTATCACGATTTGTCAGGAATTGCAATTTTGCGGTATTCGGACAACCAAGCATTGACCTCGATGGAGAATCTAAAGCCCCTTCTCAAACGATGCTGATCATGGTATTTTGATGCCAATCGATCACACCACCATTCGAATTGATGCCAAACTATTGGCCTTCGCAGAAATCCTGGGCTAAACCATTGTTCCCGAGGAATTGCAAAGTCAAAAGGTGCGACTAATTGTCAAAGTTTTCATCACCCAGGATTTGTGATCACCCTCGCCAAATTTTTTGCAATTTTCAGCAATCGCAAGTTACCTAACTTTTGGCCTAACATATGGTACCCGACGACACGACCCTTTCTTGTCCCGGAGGTTTTTCCAGGATCGGGGTCATCCCGGGATAAGACCTAACGGGATTGGGATTATCCCGGGATTCAGCGGGATTGCCAAAATTTCGGGATGGGGCCAGGATGATAGCGGGATGATACCATAGCGGGATGATAGCGGGATGATACCATTGCGGGATGATAGTGGGATTTGGTCCAAAACATGATTTTGTGTCTATCAATATCAAGTGGTAACATTTTGTTTTACAATAGGATGTATCAATAGTGACATTTAATTTGAATATAGATGGCTTAACTAAAAGTCCAATAGATGATCATTTTGGCCAACATCACCTTCACTGTCATCTTTGACAAAAGGAATTAAATACTTCATTTCATGTTCCACCATAGGATGCAAATGGGCCTCTGTCTCCTCCTTTTTCAAGTTGTAGTAATGTTTGTGCAAAAATTTCAAGTTCTTCCCGACAAACATCATTCGGCCTACAAAGTCATCCTTAAGTCTTGCACAGCGAAAGGAATGAATTCCTGCAGCCCGGCTCCAAACCCGTTCAGATGGTGCAGATGTGGCAGGAATTGCAAGGAATTTTCGAGAAATGTTTGCAACATAAGGATATTTCATGTGATTGTCTTTCCACCACTTCAGCGGTTCATTGAAAGAGTGATCATCATTTTCCACTGGACAAGCTCGACTATTAACATCAGTCAAATAACGAATGAGATCAGATTGACAAGTTAGATAGATTGTGTCATCATTGTCATCATCTGAGTTTGTGGTAGAACCTTAAGTATTCAATCCATGAAACATTTTATTCATCTTAGTAGCACGCTTTGCTTGCTTGGTGTTTGTGAGAGGTGGTGGTGTGGGATGAGAATTATTTGACACTGAAGCTACTTCTGATCCTCGTGCATGGGCAGTGCCAGTGCGAGAGGCATCAGCTTTGTTCGGTTTGGATTCTTTTGCTTTAGCACTCATCAAGTCAACAATATCAGACTTCAACTGCTCAAAATCTGCATTTGTCATCATTCCAGGTAACATGGGAACAACATGTGGATCATAGAATGTTGCAATGAAAAAATACTAATGTATTCCAACATAATGATTGCCACTACCAGTAACATCTTCACGATAGTATTTCAGTGTGCCACATTGAAAATCTGCAGGGGCGTATTTCTTATCAAAGCCTTCAAGCAGAATTCTTGCTAGAGTTACCACAGAAGGTTCCGTATAGTCACTCTCAATACCTTTTGAATACAATTGCTGGATTTGGTAGACAGCCACTGAAACTAAAGATCCAGTAGCATAGCTTTCACCTTCAAGAATACGCTGAAACTCAGCCATAGTTTTGAGAGTGATTTCAATCTGATGCAAGACCTTCCACTCATCATCACTTAAATCGTTGCATGTGATCTCCTCTGCTGCAATGAGAGACTTGATAGCCTTCTTCAAGAATCTCAAACGACGGATACTACAATAGGTAGACCACCATCTAGTCTCAACTTGGAGGGGTTTCTTTGGACATTCCAGCTCATTATACATCATTATATCTGTTGTCTTCTGAAAGTCAAGCAGGTTTCCCATCGCTTGTGTGGAACTTTCAAAGAAACCAATTAGGTTCCTTGCCTTTTTCGTGGCTGAGTCTACTAGTGGCACATTTTTAGCTGCCAAGATATGAAGTAAAACAACAACAATAAACTGTTAATAATGAACCACAAAAATGAATTACAAAAAATGAAAAGGTGGAAGTTATGATGGGCACTCACGACTAAATGCAATTATTGCATTATGATGAAAGTTATGGTCAGTACAATACCCATGCCTTCAACCATTCGCACGACGATACTGCCCGAGCTTTCCCATATTGCCAGTAGTATCCATGATTCCAATTGTATCAAGAACCACACTTGATTCTCCATGAAACTTACCTAGTACTGATTGAATATCATTGTGAATGAACTCCCCAGTGGTACGTCCCTTGAACACCTTGAAATCCAACACTCACGACTCCATTAGCCAGTCTTCAGTGATGAAATGAGCTGTCACTGTGGAATAAGTCTCATCATGGACCAGTCCAATGGTCAGTTGTCCATGCAATTTCACGTTCTTTCATCTCAATGAGTGTAGCTTTCTCTGCATATCTACCATGATTTGTCACCTGTTCATGAATATCCCTTCTGTCAATGTTTGTTACTTGATCGGATTTCTTGTTGAAAGGTTTAAACATATCACGGAATGAAGGCCGACCAAACATGTAGAATGGGACAGCCTCTTCAATGGCCCAAAATGCTGCAGCCACCTTGAACTGTTTCTTGATTTCATCCAAGGTGAAGTACTCTTCTTTTGGCTTTTTTGGGAAGATATTTGCAAGTGTGGTGCCAGTGTCTTGATTTGCTGGCTTTTTTGCATTTTACCTTCATATTCTTTGCGATGGTGAATTTGATGATGATGTTTGAGCCCAGAGGGGTTTGAGATATTTTTGGTCAGTTTTGGTCAGTTTCCCCAAATGGTCAGTGAATTTACCAGATTATAAGTTGTAAATTGACTCCAAAGTACTATCCTTTTCAATAAAAACCATTTTTACTATAATTATTTCCCAATCGACATAAAACCTACATCTTGGGGGTCAAAAACCACTGCAGGGTTCATTCTGCATCGTAGAAAAAACCTAGAAGACATCTGATCCGCGCGGTGATGTACATAACGATGTCACAAACATACCACGAAGTGCAGGATCAAAGAAATACCAATGTTATATACAGATCATTTCTGATGAAAAAACGAATTTTACATGTCTCTGAACAGTCTTACCTGAGGGGGGTCGTTCTGCCTGGCAGATTTAACTATGAAAAAGAGATCTAATGTCCGCCGTTAACGATGTCACAAATATACCATGTTGTGTGGGATCAAAAGTTTGGTGCAATCCAAAAATATCGACACCATGATGCTGCATTATCTCCAAAAACATTGAGAAATCAGTCCTGGGGCACAAATCACTGCGCAAATACAAAAATATCGACACCATGATGCAGTGTTATCCTCAAAAATTGAGAGAACAATCATGGAGCGTAAGTTCCCCCGCAATCCCAAAATATCAACACCATGATTTCAGCGCTATCTTCAAAACATCGAGAGATCAATACTGGGGGCGTAAGTTCCTGCGCTTTCCAAAAACATCGACTCCATAGTGCAACGTTATCTTCAAAAACATTGAGTAATTAATCCTGGGGCGTATGAAAAGTCTGCCTTCCATAGTTCCACCTTTTAAGTTGCGACTCACCTTGCTCTTGCTGAAACGATTCCAGTTAAATACATAACTTTGTTACAAACATACCATTCTCTGAGTTCCAATACCTCTGTCTTTGTAATGGCGATGTTGAATTTGTTATATACATAACGTTGTCGCGTGCTGAAGGGCATAAGTACCAAAATGGTTTTATTTTCAACAAAGCATACCTCCATCCACAAAACAATGATCAGAATCACTGCCAGGTGAAAAATCATCCATTGGATATTCACATAATGATATTTGACTACATACCTCTGTCATTAAACATCAATATATTCACTGGGAGGATACTGGGTTTTGTTATATACATAAAAATGTCATGGTATGAGCTCCCACTGATTTTTGTTATATGCATAACAATGTCATGAACTCCCATCTCTCAAAATATCGACCACATACCTGTCTTCAAAATCAATGACCAGGGCATGTGTTTGAGCCGTCTCCATGTTATGTGTCCATATCATCCATGAGTAGAAACACCCATGGTAAACATATCCCCTGTCATATGGTCTACCATACATTGTTATGTCTATGACACATGCCATCAAATATGAGTCACTAGTGTAGAAAAGTAAGGATTCTTCTGATTAGAAACCATTGGTAAACAAATAATAAATATAATGATAAAAATAGTGCAACTTACCTCTGTTTTTCTTACCTTAGGTGGCACACATCATGCTTGACACCCTAAATTATGTAGATAACATTTTATGTACCTTTCCGAACAGGTGAGTAGGAGAAAAAGTCATATACATAACAAATCGATTTTGTGCAAACAGAGGATCAGTTAGTTGTCGTTTGGTTTCATTATATGTGGTAAAAATTCTTACCATACCACATCATGCTTGACACCCTCTAAATTATGTAAATCACATGTTATGTACATAACGAAGACGTGAGTACGAGAAAAGTTATATATGTTGGACCCCATATTGAAAACCGCCCATTATAGATAATGGACGACCCAGCATCGATACTGGGACGCGCGGTCTTACCATACCACATCATGCTTGACACCCTCGAAATTATGTAAATCACATGTTATATACATAACGAACACGTGAGTACGAGAAAAGTTATATACATAACAAATCGATTTCGTGCAAACAGAGGTTCGGTTAGTTGTTGTCCAAAACGCACGATCACGTAAAAATTCTTACCATACCACCTATCAAACAGGTCGACGGTGAAGTTTGCGCGATTTGCGAAGTGAACGTGAATTGAGCTTCAGTATGGTTGGCTGGGGCAAGACAAACATATTATTCTTTCTTCGCAACACAAGAGTTCGTGAAGTTGGTCATAGTGATGAAGCAGGATGGGTCACGGGACTGAGGCTCATGTCCTGTGACGACAGCCGAACGAAATCATGCAAACCACAACAAACAAAAACAAGTCCACCAGACAAGTCACTCACTAAGCCGCCCAGCCCTCTAACACCAGCATGCATTCAACCATAAATTTGTCCCTTGTAGTCCTTGTGATGGTGGTACAAATCCATCACCTCAGCAAAACAAGCAAAACAGTTCATGTTGGTCATGGTCGGTCATTTTTATCCTGGTAGTTTGGCTTGGTGGTCCAGAAGCATTGATGCAGCAGCCTTCACCACAGCATGACACAAAAATTAGCGACGTGGCATGAAATTAAAAAGTGTGCCAGAAAAACGGCATTTTTGTTATCAAAAACCTACATTGCTGAATATGATTGAGAAAATGTTTTTAAATGACATACAGACATGAATAAAAATATATGTACAAATTCATTGAAGTCGTTTAAATATTTTTGTGCCTTCTTATTATTTTTATTAGCTCTCATATATAGTTAATACAATTATATAACCCATTTATATAAATACAGACATTAATAAAAAATATCTATATGTACTTTTAATAACAGATGCTTTCTTATATTTTGTGGCCACTAACTTCGATTTAATATATTATATAAGCCATTTGTTTTGTGACCATTTGGGGAACTGACCAAAACTGACCATAAATATAAAATACCCCCAGAGGTAGTCCCTCCCTTACAAGCAACAGTGCCTCTGTGGAAGTTTTTCTCTTCAAAACACATAAGACATGCTGCTTTATCTTTTTTCCAGAGTGATGACGAGCATTGAACTTTTCAAAATACTTCCACCATTCAGAGTTCACCCCTGCTGGTTTACAGAGAAACCACTCTCGTTCATCAAGAGCAGCAGTATCTCCTTCCATACCAGCCACTTTGACTGTCTCGGCATCATCATCACTTGGCAAGGTGGATTGTTGCAGCTGGGATGATATGGTTATCCTCTTAAGTAAAGGTGCTTCATCATGAGCAGGAGGTGACCTCTTGTTGGAAAAGGTTGCTTCTGATAGTAACATTTTATTCTGATTTGTTCCAGGTTCAGAAGAGAGAGAAGATGTCTCTAAAGTAACACAAGGAGGATGAGTAAGTACCACATTAGATGGAGTGAGTCCCTCCATATCTGTATTAACGCCCCTATCCCTTGTAGCTTGCTTCTTCTCTTCCATATCCGACATCACCTTGATAGTTACGTCATTGTGTCCAAAATGCCTCCAAATTAGAAACAATATTTGTCAGTGAATGCGAGCACGCAGATAAGGTTTTGTTGGTGATCGCAAGTGTGTGAACGTGAGCACCAAGATAATGTTTTGTTGGTGAATGCAAGCAAGCTGATAATGTCTGCGAGATGTGTGTTAATGCGCGAATTTCATGGGTACAGTGTACAGTAATAAATTAAAGAGAATAATACCATGTGTATCGTGTTGAACATGTGGCAGCTATGTCAGTACTTTTAAGTACGTCACTCTTAATCCTGGGAATCTAGGGATGAAGGGTGGCGGGATGGGATGGCAATCTAGGTTGGGATATCCAGTCATCATGGTTTTTAATCCCAGACAGGACACAACTCTATCAATTCATGATCCGAGATCTCGCAAGATCTCTTGTTAGCTTTCGGCCCTCCGAGCTGACCTTAGCGGGTGATCTGTAGGCAGGATGAGGCGGGATCGTGCCGGATAGTGCCGGGAAAAAGCCTTGGAGATGGGCAACTTTGCCACTTTGAAGCATTTGAGGATATAACTGACAACAAGTACCTATTAACTACCTACCTGTAACAACTACTGTCTACCTATGATCAGGGAGCCTTGTGATGCATGTGACTCATGACTAACTTCCCACCCGCAGTTTAATACACGTTGTTTCTTTCCTCTCTGTTGTCCTTCCAATTCCAAAGTTTCCTTCCCTTATTTGTTTGCAGTAGAACAGCACTATCAGAGCTGATCATGTTTTCATGTTCTATATATTAAGATGGACCGACGATAGCAGAAATTACAAAGATTAAGGCAATAATAACTTTCACAAGCACCCTGATAAAGAAAAGAACGGCAATAATGAGAATTAAAGCGGGCCAGGGTTTGATGACTGAGATTTTATGATCTCCCAGAAGAAGACGAAGAAGAAGCCAAAAGTTGGACGGCCGTAATGAGGATGAGAGCAAGGGTGGATTTCATGATGTTGATGATGATGGTCTTGAAGAAGATGTAGCCAAACCAGAGGAGAAATTGTTAGAATATAAAGTGGCACAATTAAAGAAATTCTGGCTAAATGATGTTGGATCCAAACAGGAAGAAATCCTGAATTAATCCAGCACCTCTAAATCAATCCTCTCTTTTTCTACCTCCTCGAGCCACTTCATTGTGCTCCTTCAAATAAACCAATTATACACGAATGGTTTTATCCTTCTGTGCATGAATGATTCAGCATTGCACAAAAACATATAACGTCCCAAATTCAATACAGAGCACTACATGGAATTCTGTGGTAAACTTGACTTTTGTGGGTGTCTTCAGTGAGAACGCTGCTGGGAGAACGGGAGAACTATGTGACAAATTTTTAGATGTGACTTCTTGAACAGGTATATTTGTGCCTTGTTGACCTAGCATGCGTACCATATCAGTTGGTGATACAGACCCTATTGCTGAGAATGAGCCTTTTGCTTTTTGGATATTTCTGATTCATCGTCCTTGCTTTCATTGGTCTGCTTTGTTGTCCAGGGAAAGGGAAAACTTGCTATTCTAATGTCTCCATCTTTTGAGCACCTCTTTATGATTTCATTCAACTCATAATTCATGACCAGGCGGTCATCCCATTCACTAGCCCATTGCAGGAGGTCATCACTCTGACAATCCAAGCAATATTTCCATTGCCAGCAATTGACATAGGCCAAGAATCTGGAGCTTCCAGGTGGAACTCCATAAGTCTCCTTCACATTGTTTGATACAGAGGAAGGACTCAAAAGTCATAAGATATGAGTTTCTCAGAAATCATATCCAAATAGGATTTTCCTTCATACAACTCCACCATACACATTGTAGGTGTTTTCTTAGGCTGAATATCCAATAGAGGATTTCCTTCTCAGGGACCTTCTCATGGGACAGTTCCTTTGGGCAGTTGAATATGGGCCAGTCATGGAACTGCCACAAATCACTGCCAATCTTTCCCATGATCATTTGTGTTTTGGTTGTGCATGAGATTACTAGTATCTCATGCATCACTTGTACAGTAGTGTAATCTCATAAAAACAAAGTCAGCAAAGTCTACATCAAGATTTTTTAAATACTTTCTAGCTTCGGTCACTATCAATTGATAACCTACTTGAGCGAATTTTTTTGGACCGTCTGTCCATTGCCGCACTGTCCTTCGACCATCCGTCACCATCAAGCCGACCACCATCCGTTCAACAGCATCCACGTGTTCGCCCGTTGAGCCATCGTCTTTCGTGTGCCGGTAAGGAGTAGCACCACGTCTGCGCTACGTGATCCCGCCACCAACAAGATTCATGTCAAGAGCGTCTCCTTCAAGTGCGAACTGCCACAAAGCTCCTTCAAGACCCTTTTTCTTGGAACAAGTCTCGGAGCAGCCCTCTCAAGAATGTCTACTGAGAAGATAGCCCCTATCGGGCTTAAGAACCAACAGTGTGAGCGCGGAAGAGGTGGCGAGAAAGCCCCTATCCGTTATGTGCCGGATCGGGACCCAGTCCAAGAAGCCTTGGACCTCAAACCCGAGACCCTCAAGTGCACCCTCGCGAACGGGTCAGAAACCAGAGTCACGGTTTGGTAGGACACTGTACCAACGAGCGGTTTGTACTGCAAATGAACAAGGCATACAGTACCGCCAAGAAAATGGGGCTAATTCCCGCCTGCGATGATGCCGAAAATGCATCTGAATCGAAAAAAGGTGATTGGAAGGCTGTTCTACACGAACTTGCCAATGACCCCCTCGGCAAGACTGAGAAAGAGAAAAAGACCGCAGAGTCACTCTCCCTAAAGGCAGACATGCTCACCTTAAGGACAAAAATGACCGACTCGGCCCTAGAAGTTTTTCAACTCTACTCCAACGGTCTCACTGGGGAGGCACGTCAGCCCTGGGACTTAATCGTCAAGGAGCAGACGGAGTCAAGTCCCTTTCATGACATCTTCGGAGTCGAAAGGAAGAAGTCACCAGGCAAGACATCCCAGTCATTCAGGAGGTGCCAGTTACTCTACCTCCAATTTTGTTTTGCACAAGGCGTGGGCGAAAATTTAAAATTCTATATTTCGAGTTGCCTCAAGAAGCCCAACAAGGTTTGGGTTTATCAGTTTGTGCAGCGCGTGATGCAGCTGAACAACTACGTGGAAGACCTCCCGTGTTTGTACTACAGCCCAAGCACAAGTACGATGACCCAACAGGTCTACTCCTTCACTGACACGGAGCTTGCATGCCATATCTTGCGCATGTGTCTGTTGAAGTGGCAGGAGCAGTACCACTTGCTTGAAAAGTGCTATCCTGAAGGGGTTAAACCACTATTGCTCATTCTTGAGCAAATTGAGGTGGCGCACCCAGTGGATGAGAGGCAGTTGTCTTCTAAGCCTGCAAAGGCCCAAGGAGCTGAACAGCCCTCCAAGAAGTTCACCCTAGGTGTACGAATTCCCAAGAAGCCCAAGCAAGCATGTACAGAGTATACGCGCGTAGACAGAACTGTGAGCTATGCAAAAAGCATGGGGGTGCACACACCATGCATAACACCGTGGAGTGTCGCCGTTACAACAAAGACGGAACTCCTACGCGAGGTACTTTCAGGTAAGCTGCTCAAAAGTCTCGTGAGGATAATCACCCGAAGAAGTCCTACGCCCAGGTCTTGGCTCGTATGGAGAAACTTGAGAAGTCTCTCAAGAAAGCCAACAAAAAAGGCAAGAAACGTTGCCGTTGCGAAGAAAGTGACAGGGATTCTGACTCATCCTGAAGTGTTGGGTTGGGTAGTACCAGAGAAAAGGAAAATAGATGTAAGAAAATTAAAACTAACCACGAGTTAGCTAGTTACACTACCCCTGGTCTGATAAAAACTACCAGTAACCAAAAATTAGAATTAAATGACAAAATTTTAATTCCAGATTATTCGAGTCCCCTAGTGGATGTAACTTTGAAAAATCTCAAAGACACCTTGAACTTATCCATTAACTTTGATGTAGATCCCAACTCAGTGAGGGACACCCTACATAAATCAAAGTCAATTGAGCCATCTAACCCACAAAAATCAATGGACTCAGTAACAGCAGTACTAGCTGTGCAAAAATTAGCGACTGGAAGTCAGTCCTTGACAAAACTCAAACACTTGTCCAGGAGTTGCAAAAACAAATTCTTGAGAGTACTATTCGACACTGGTTCCAATGGTGACATCATGTTCCATGAAACAGTCTTGGCACATGTCGAATGGGTGCTTCCAAACCAAAGGAAGAGGCGAAGTTACTCTAAAATTTCTAGAGTACTCCAACAGCAAGGAATACACAGTTAAACCTGATGTTGTTGAATATGATGGTAAAAAGATGGCTAAGCCAGCATTTGACCTCATCTTAGGTGTAAAAACACTAAGAGAGTTTGGAATTGTTCTAGATTTTTGAACAAGGGATATTACCATTGATGAGATCATCTTGCCAATGAGAGACATCAACAGTGTGTCAACTAGCTCTAAGATTGAAAAAGCTTGGTCAGTAAACCACAGCATGATTCATGAACCACGTAGTACTGAGGAAGCCACTCAGCGTGCAGTTCACATCTTAGATGCAAAATATGAAACAGCAGACCTCCAATCAGTTGTTGACAACAATTGTCCTCACCTTAGTCTACAAGATCAAAATAAGTTGTTGGAGCTCCTCCGTAAATACGAGGACCTCTTTGATGGAACAATAGGTGATTGGAATACTGAGCATGTCTCCTTTGAACTGAAGGAAGTTGCAAAACCGTACCATGGCAGAGCCTACCCAGTGCCACATTCAGTCAAAGAGACTCTCATGAAAGAGCTCACAAGACTATGTGACCTAGGGGTACTACAGTGGCAGCCCACATCTGAATGGGCTTCACCATCATTCATAGTACCAAAAAAGATCAGACTGTACGTTTTCTAAATGATTTTAGAGAAGTAAACAAAAGGATAGTTAGAAAACCATTCCCGTTACCTAAAATTAGTACAGTCATGCAAGAGCTAGAAGGTTTCACTTTTGCCACAGCCCTTGATTTGAACATGGGTACTACACCATTAGGTTTGATCCAGATGCATCCAAAGTCTGCACCATTATATTTCCTTGGGGTAAGTACTCTTACCTCAGGTCACCAATGGGAATTGCTGGTTCTCCGGACATAGTTCAATTGAAAATGACGGAACTAATGGCCGCCCTTGATTTTGAAAGAGCTTACATTGATGATCTACTATATATCACCAAGGGAACCCTGGAAGACCACCTGGCTAAATTGGAATTGGTCCTCTCCAGACTGCAAGATGTGAACTTAAAAGTAAATGCTTGCAAATCAAACTTCTGTGCCATTGAAACATAATATCTTGGGTACATCCTCTCACGAGATGGAATAAAACCACAACCCAAGAAGGTACAGTCGAAACTTGCACTGACACTGCCCAAAAATGTCAAAGACCTCCGTAGATTCCTTGGCATGGTCCAATACTATCGAGATCTTTGGGCACGACACAACAAGATGCTTGCCCCACTCACAAGCCTAGTAGGCGAGTGTGGTCACACCAAACAATCCAAACCTCTCAAGGTTAAAAAGAAACCCTTGTAATGGACTGAGGAACATCAAAAAGCATTCGATGACATGAAGGCCACTATCTCCAAAGATGTGTCCTTGGCCTACCCTGATTACTCAAAAGGGTTTGAGATTTATACTGATGGATCCAAGAGACAAGTTGGAGCTGTCATTACTCAAAACAACCGGCCAATTGCATTTTTCAGCAGAAAACACTCTGTCTGTCAGCAAAAATACAGCGTGACCAAAATTGAACTTCCAGCCATAGTTGAAACACTCAAAGAATTCAAAGGAATGCTGTGGGGCCAGTCAATTGTAGTCTACACAGACCACAAAAACCTCATACAAGATGCACTCGGTTTAACCTGTGACAGGATGTACCGTTGGCGTTTATTGCTAGAAGAACATGGTCCTGAAATCGTGTACATCAAAGGAATCCACAACACAGTTGTGGATGCGATTTCACGCCTTGACTTTGGTCCTACAAAGGATGTCAAGGAAAACTGGATGACCTTCACCAAATGCTGGTGATCCTACACTATGCAAGCAGAAGAGGACCCATCCCTGGTAAAACACTCAGACCTCATGAACTTTGTGTTTGCTAACTGCAGTGAAGCAAATGCAATCTATTGCCTGACAGTTCGGGAGATTGCCGCAGCTCAACACATGGATAAAACGCTGGACAAACTCAGCATGCTGGAGGCATACAAACCTCAGCTGGTCAAAAATGTTCAAGTACTGTGCAAAGATGGCAAACTTGTCATCCCACAGGAACTCCAGCAGTGAGCAGTACAGTGGTACCATCACTACCTGCAGCATCCAGGGACAACCCGTCTCGAAGAGACTCCTTGCACTGCAATGTATTGGAAAGGTTTGCAACATTCTGTCCACACCTTTGTCAAAAATTGTCATAAATGCCAAGTCAACAAACAACACCAACGTATGTACGGTAAATTACCTACAAAATTAGTTGTATCAAACCCCTGGGAGGTACTATTTGTGGACCTAATAGGACCATACACTCTCAAGGGCAAAGACGGCACTGAAATTGACTTTATGTGTGTCACAATGATAGATCCAGCTACCAGTTGGTTCGAAATTGTGGAACTACCAGTAACTGAATTCAATTCTGTTTCTCCCAAGGATAAAAAGGGCCTCAAGGGTACTAACACACATAATAAACCTAAAGAAGCATACTTTGATACATCATCAGCACAAGTTGGCTCTTTAGTAAACAAGATCTGGTTTAGCCGTTACCCACATTGTCAAGTAATCATTTACCACAATGGAAGCGAGTTCAAGCTCAATTTCGAAACCCTATGTGATTCATACGGTATCAAGCGTAAGCCAACCAGCATCAAGAACCCCCAAGCGAATGCAATACTAGAACGGATGCATCAAGTAATCATGACAGTGCTCCGTACAGCTGAATTAGACATGGCAAATACAGTGGCTCCTAGTGACATAGCAGACTTCCTCACAGATGCTGCATGGGCCGTTTGCTCCACATACCACACGGTACTCAAAGCCTCTCCAGGTGCAGCAATATTTGGCAGGGACATGCTGTTTGACATTCCCTTCCAAGCTGACTGGAACAAAATAGGAGATCATTGGCAACACCAAACGGATCGCAACACCAAACGTGAAAACAAGTCTCGCGTCAATTGGGATTATAAAATTGGTGATCGAGTACTTCTTTGCAAAGAAGGTATCCTTCACAAATCAGAAAGCAAATACCATAAAGATCCTTGGACTATATCAACAGTCCTTACGAATGGTACTATCAGGGTTCACCGCAGCACAAAATCAGAAAGATTAAACATTAGGAGAGTAACACCATACTTTGACAATACAGACACTTTGAATAAAGAACATGTCAGTGAATCACTCTTACTCCTCTCTCCAGTAACACTTATGCTTGAAATAATGCTTCGTAGTCACTACTCAGCCAGGAAAGTCTTGTATCACCAGTATAACTTGGTACACAAAACAAGTGTCTCCCCCTCACTAAAACGGCCTCCCCATTTTGCCTTTCCACAGGAATGTTTTTTTTCACACACCTCACCTGACCCTCCACTCATGGGGGTGAGTGACATAGGCCAAGAATCTGGAGCTTCCAGGTGGAACTCCATAAGTCTCCTTCACATTGTTGATACAGAGGAAGGACTCAAAAGTCATAAGATATGAGTTTCTCAGAAATCATATCCAAATAGGATTTTCCTTCCTAGAACTCCACCATACACATTGTAGGTGTTTTCTTAGGCTGAATATCCAAGGGAGGATTTCCTTCTCAGGAACCTTCACATGGGACAGTTCCTTTGGGCAGTTGAAAATGGGCCAGTCATGGAACTGCCACAAATCACTGCCAATCTTTCCCATGATCATTTGTGTTTTGGTTGTGCATGAGATTACTAGTATCTGACGTAGGCCAAGAACCTACCTTAATTGGTACCCTTATTAGTACCAATATGGAATAATTCGAAAACTCCCAAGTAAGGGATCATCCTGACCTCCCAAGTGGTGAGAGGTCCTAATCCATATCTTTGGATCTATGCGACGAGGGAGCATGCTGTCAGAACATCAATGTTCCCGGGGTACAAACATACCAAAACTGTGTAGAAACCTACACAGAATCATATTATTTTGTTGGGATTGTATTGACATCCCATCCTCATTTGTTCATTGTAAACACTAAATGATAAGCTCACAAATTACCATCATCAACAAATCTATAACACCTTTATCTACAAAATTGGTATTTAGTATTTTTTATCTCCAAACGGCTTAGGTCACTATTTATAGATAGCCGTTTCCACGACCTTCTCGCATGAAAGCCACCAAAAAACTTTTTTCCCTCCACTCCGTCACTCATGCTCCGTTGCGCAAACAGACCCGTCGTCAGCTACGTGATACGAGAGTGTGAAAAATGCAACTACGTCGCGTCAGCCACAAGAATTTGCGCACGTCAGTGGTACCCCTGTGAGCTTTTTAAAGCCCTATTTATACGTACATGCCTAGGTGATGCTCTAACAAGAATGAGCACCTCTAAGGCAGTCCCTGATGGACTTAAAAGCCAAGAGTGTGAGAGGAACCCGGGACGGAACAAGCCGCCCGTGTCATACATACCCGAGAGGGATGTGGTTCAAGACGCGCTGGCAGTAGATACTACCGCCAGCACGATGAAGCTCCCTGCCTGGCAAGATAGAGTTGAGGGTATCCGTGTGGTCACACGGTACTCCCGAGCAATTCCTGATGCATGTCCAAGCAGCCCTGGATGCCGTAAGGCAGAAGGGCCTTGATGCAGCCTATGACAGGGTCTGCAAGGACCAGAAGGATTGCATCAAGAAGGCAACGAAGGCCGAAGAAGCTTTCAAGAGTTACTCGGGATCGGATGCGAATCCTCCCAAAGAAAAAGCTTATGAAAAGGCCCTAGAAGCTGCCACAAAAGCTGACGAGGCTGTTACGTATGTCATCAATCAAGTGTTCAGCCTCTACTAGAGGAACCAAGGCGCCCCTGGAAGAAGATCATGAGTGAACAAATTGACTGTTCTCCATGGACTGATATTTATGGAGAAGAACACCCCGAGAAGCGGCAGTCTTTGGGGTCATTCATGGAATGCGTCAGCTTCCATCTGTTGACCATGTTCCGTAATGACACTGCGGAGACCCAGCACTTCTACATCAGTAACAGGTTGAAGAAGCCCAACAGGGTTCTGATTCACCAGTTCATCAGCCGCATCCAGCAGCTGAATGGCTACTTGGACCTATTGCCCTGTCTGTACTACTCCAACCGTGCCACCAAGCTCACCACTGCGGTGAAGCCGTTCGATGACCCGGACCTAGCTAGTCACATACTACGCATGGTCCCGAGGAATTGGCAAGACCAATACGAACTTAGTGGGGCATTGGTACCCCAAAGTGTTTGGAAGCTTCTAGAAGCACTCGAATGTATCGAGAAGGCCTATCCAACCGACAGGGATCGTGATGGGCCTAAAGGTTCCGCAAAGTCCGGCAACTCCTCCAAGAAAAGGATGGTTACGTTTAAGGATCGAATCCCACGTAAGCGTACCACAAGTGCAAAGCACTGCATTTTGTGCAAGAAGCATGGGGGCGCGCACACGACCCATACTACGCAGGAGTGCCGCAAGTATGAGAAGGATGGTTCCTTCAAAAAGGACTTTGCAGGAAGAAAGCCCCGTGGACCTTCGCGTGGTCAGGAGGCTTCTCATTGCACCAATAGTGCCTATGCGCAGTTGTCTGCGAAGATTGAGAAACTTGAGAAATCTAGCAAGAAACTCAAGCGTTCGCAGAAGAAATGCAAGCGCCATTACGAAAGTGACAGCGATGACTCCGACTTGTCTTGAAGGGATGGGTACGGTAGTACTGGGGAATCAAGTACATGTTGTAAGAAACTAAAAAGTAATAAACCAACAAGTTACACTTACCCCAGTCCGAGTAAAACTACCGTTAACTCGTATTCAAACATTAATTTGAATAATAATCTAACTAAAGAGATTATAAAAGATTCAAAAAATCTGAATAAGATACCGAAACATTCAGTTTTAAATAATCGAATTGTTTACGATACCACGATGAAGCAAGATCAAAAAAATCTTGTAGCAAAAATCGAAAAGAACACACAGAGTGAGAAAATGCCGAACTGTCGGACCCCAAACTGTCGGGTGCCTTTCTCAATAGTGTGAACACTTCCTTCAAAAGTCAAACAGAAGGAAGAGTCACAGCTGTAGTAGCCAAAGCATGGCATACCTTAGCAACTGAAAATCAACTTCCACAGAAGCACGAACACTCTGGCAAGAGTTGCACTAGTAACAAAGTCCACAAGGTCCTACTTGATAGTGGATCTGATGGTGACTTGATGTTCCATGAAAAGGGAACATCCATGCATTTCCCCTACTTGGCTAGGCAGGTGCCAAATTCTTGGCGTACATCGAATGGGGACTTCCTAACAAAAGGAAGGAGTGAGGTTAACCTTCCTTTTTTTGATTATTCCAACAGCAAGGAGTATCTGGTAACACCAGACGTCGTGGAATATGATAAGAAGAAGATGACCAAGCCAATGTATGACCTCATTCTTGGTTGTAATACCATGAAAGAGTTAGGAATTGTTCTAGATTTTCAAACAAAAGAAATAACAATTGATGACGTCATTTTGCCAATGAGGGACATCAGTAGTCTGACTAAGTCAACAATGGAAAAAGCCTGGGCTGTGAACAACAGCTTGGCACATGAACCCAGTAGTATGCAAGAAGCGACTCAGAGAGTGGTCCATATCCTAGACGCTAAATATGAAAAAGCAGACCTCCAATCAGTTGTTAGCACCAACTGTACTCACCTTAGTCTCCAAGACCAAAACAAGTTACTAGAGTTACTCACAGAATATGAGGAACTTTTTGATGGAACACTAGGTGATTGGAACACAGACCCCGTCTCCCTAGAACTGAAGGAAGGCGCTAAGCCATATCATGGCCGACCATTCCCAGTGCCAAAAATACACAAAGAGACCATAATCAAAGAATTGAATAGGCTTTGTGAACTGGGGGTATTAGAGTTTCAGCCTGCATCAGAATGGGCGTCACCCACATTTATAATACCAAAAAAAGATAACACTGTACGTTTTATCTCTGATTTTAGGGAAGTAAATAAACGGCTAGTTAGGAAACCGTTTCCATTACCCAAAATCAGTACAGTGTTGCAAGAGTTAGAAGGATTCACTTTTGCCACAGCCCTTGATTTAAACATGGGTTACTACACCATACGATTGGATCCTGATGCATCCAAAATCTGCACCATCATTTTCCCTTGGGGAAAGTACTCTTATCTTAGATTACCGATGGGTATTGCAGGTTCTCCCGACATCTTTCAGGCAAAAATGTCAGAGCTAATGGTTGCCTTAGAGTTCGTGAGAACTTATCTGGATGATTTGCTTTGCATCACCAGGGCAAGTCTGGATGACCACCTAGATCATTTAAGGTTGGTACTTACCAGACTGCAAGACGCGGGCTTGAGAGTCAACGCCCCAAAATCGAAGTTTTGTGCTGTAGAAACAGAATATCTGGGATATATATTAACCAGGACTGGCATAAAGCCACAGCCAAACAAAGTACAAGCGATACTTGCAATCACACCGCCAAAACAAGTCAAAGACCTCCGTAGGTTCCTGGGCATGGTCCAGTACTATAGAGATCTTTGGGCAAGACGTAGTGAAATGCTTGCCCCACTCACCTCATTGGTAGGAGAGTGTGGTCATACTAAAGTCACCAAAGCCAAGAAAACCACAAAGCGACCTTGGTACTGGGATGAGGTACATCAAATAGCATTTGATAACGTAAAAGCTGCTATCGCTAAAGATGTAGTTTTAGCCTACCCTGATTTTTCAAAGGAATTTGAAATATACACTGATGCCTCGTCTAAACAACTTGGTTCAGTGATTACTCAAGGTAATAGGCCCCTCGCGTTCTTCAGCAGAAAACTGTCTGTGACGCAACAAAAATACAGTGTGACCGAAATTGAATTACTGGCCATAGTGGAGACACTTAAGGAGTTCAAAGGCATACTGTGGGGACAACAAATAAAGGTCTATACAGACCATAAGAACTTAATCCAAGATGCCCTTGGATTAACCTCTGACCGAGTCTATCGGTGGAGATTATTACTTGAAGAGTATGGTCCCGAAATCGTGCACATAAAAGGCATCCATAACACTGTTGCTGATGCCATCTCTCGATTGGACTCCGGTCCAACCCAAGATGACAACGCCAATTGGATGACGTTCACAAAATGCTGGTGTCACTACACTGAGCATGCATCAAGTGCTGACAGCACTTCTGACCACCAAGAAAGTATTAATCTGGTGTTTGCTAATCGCAGCGACGAAGATGTAATTTACCCATTAACAGTGAAGGAAATTGCACAAGCCCAGACGACAGATGCAACTTTGCAGAAGCTTAGTAGACATGACAAGTATTCCACTCAATTAGTGGAGGATACACATTTGTTATGTAAGGATGGCAGGATGGTCATCCCCAAAGCACTTCAAAATCGAGCAGTTAGCTGGTATCACCACTACTTGCAGCATCCTGGACACACACGTCTTGAAGAGACGTTGCACGCCGCGATGTATTGGAAAGGTATGCAAAGTACTATCCGATCACATGTCAAAAACTGTCGTATATGTCAAGTCAACAAACGACACAAGCACAAGTACGGGAAACTCCCTGCTAAGCTTGTCATCACAAACCCTTGGGAGGCTTTATGTGTGGACCTTATTGGACCATACACCCTCAAAGGTAAAGATGGGACAGAAATTGACTTTATGTGTCTTACTATGATCGATCCAGCTTCTAGTTGGTTTGAAGTAGTAGAACTGCCGGTAACCACAGATGCGGTTACTCCCACGGATACTAAGGGGCAAAAGGGCACTAAGACTCATACCAATCCTAAATTACCATACTTTGACAAATCATCTGCAATGATAAGTAATTTAGTGAATAAGACCTGGTTTAGCCGTTATCCACGTTGTCAATACATTATTTATGACAATGGAAGCGAATTCAAACTTCACTTCGAAGCCCTTTGTGAATCATATGGGATCAAGCGTAAGCCAACCAGTGTCAAGAACCCACAAGCGAATGCTATACTGGAGCGGGTGCATCAAGTAATTACTGCAATGCTCCGCACTACTGAACTAGATATGGCCAATACAGTAGTAGCCAGTGACATAGATGCGTTCCTAACCAACGCAGCATGGGCCATTTGCTCAACTTACCATACAGTACTAAAAGCCTCCCCAGGTGCAGCAATTTTTGGCAGGGACATGTTGTTCGATGTTCCCTTCCGTGCGGACTGGAATAAAATAGGAGAACATAGGCAACACCAAACTGACCTCAACATAATGCGGGAAAATCGCTCACGCCAGGATTGGGATTATAAAGTTGGTGATCAAGTACTTCTTAGAAAAGATGGTATCCTCCGCAAGTCAGAGAGTTGGTATGAAAGTGATCCTTGGACTATCACAACTATTCATACGAATGGGACTATCAGGGTTCAATGCGGTGCAAAATCTGAACGATTAAATATCAGAAGAGTCACACCTTTTTTTAACCAGCAGACTTAACCAATATTAAGCATGTTATTTTTTATGTGTCATCTCCCTCTTCTACACAAACACTTACGCTTTAGCACACAGTCACAGACTTTTTAGTTTGTACATAAAGAGACATGGACTAAATTTTTTTCCTTCACAAATTTTTTTTCCCTCTTTTTTCCCCACCCTAATCCTCCATTCGTGGGGGCGAGTGACATAGGGCAAGAACCTACCTTAATTGGTACCCTCATTGGTACCCTTATTAGTACCAATATGGACTCATTCGAAAACTCCCAAGTAAGGGATCATCCTGACCTCCCAAGTGGTGAGAGGTCCTAACAGGTTGAAGGTCAATATCTTTGGATCTATGCGACGAGGGAACATGCTGTAAGAACATCCATGTTCCCGGGGTATAAACATACCAAAACTGTGTAGAAACCTACACAGAATCATATTCTTTCATTGGGATTGTATTGGCATCCCATCCTCATTTGTTTATTGTTAACACTAAATGATAAGCTCACAAATTACCATCATCAACAAATCTATAACACCTTTATCTACGAAATTGGTATTTAGTACTTTTTATCTCCAAACGGCTTAGGTCAGTATCTCATGCATCACTTCTACAGTAGTGTTAAGCTCATAAGAATCAAAGTCAGCAAAGTCTACATCAAGATTTTTAAATACTTTCTGGCTTAGGTCAGCAATTCAAACTACATTTCAACACACAACAAGCTACTGTTATACCATAGTTCATGTCGAGACTTGATCTTTTCAGCCCAATCTTTTCTAATGAGTAAATCTCAACCAATTCATATTGTTCCACTTCAACATCCAACTTTTATTAGTTCAATGTGTTAGAAGCATTAGTATTGTTACAATCAAGAAAGTTTGGCGAGACAGTTGTCTTTTTTGTTCGCGACGAAATAACAAGAGAGTTACATCAGATATTAACAAGTTATTAATGTGTCAGTACTATGCAATTGTTTTAGCATTGGACTTGGCCCAATTGTTAAATGATCTCAGATTAGATACCAATATGTTGTTGAATTAGAATAAATCAACCATACAATCATCGAAGAACTTAGACTTTCATTCCATTGATGAATATTGCTTGAGCAATCCCTGAGCACATGTGCTGCTCCCTCAATGAAAAACTTCAAAACACCTTAAAACAAGAGATGAGATAGCCTTTGGAAACAACATGGTGTGTGTGACCATGAAACCTTGTGTCTCCAGTCGTTCTTGACAAGTTCAACACAACTGCGCCCTTAAGCGGAACAAACAAAGCCATGAGAAGCATCAATACTTGAACAGAATTAAAACTGTGAGACTGACATGTCTCATGAACTTATGATCAAATAGTATGCTTGATATAAAGTAATACTGACAAACCATTCATTCCTTTCATGTGGTTGGTTCATTGTAGCAATAATGGTTTGGTTTTATATTTGCTTGATAACATTTTTGGTGATGTTTGCATTCTCAGGCAATTGATGGATGTTAATGGATCACTACCGTATAACCCTCATTATAAGAACGGGCAAATGTCCAAATGATACCTTAAATGTTTCTATAATGCAAGGCGTGTTAGTGTTTTAACACGGGAGGTGTGAAAAGTATCTGTTATTTTATTTTATTTTTTACCTCCTACTACGATACAATAGCCATTGGGCCGATCTGCTTACCCACCATTTTTTGAACGGTCCAAGCTCCCCACCCATCGCCCACCTTTTATAGATCCGTCGGGATTCAACTCAAAGCAGGCCAATTTGTCTCGAACAAGCATATGCACACGCAAAAGCATCTCCACTCCACCATCGTCACATTGCAACACAACAATGTCTCCACAGCCAAATGGATGCAACGCACAAGACTGCCCATTGTTGTCTGGCAAGAAGCCGACACTAACAATGCGGCGTTCGGGAGGAGGGAGAGGGGGGAGAGGGAGCACCATTGTTTTTGCGGAGCCGTAATATTTGTACATTTTTTGTAGGTACAACTAGTACGCCCACCAGTGATGTGATTGATGTGTCATGTGATTTTTCACAGGATTCCCCGTAACTTTGCGTGCGGATGGAGTTATGGGGAGCCGCACATATGTGTGTATTGCTGTTGACTTGGAGAATCTAACGGAGAAATAATTAGATTAATAGTTTGTGTTTTAATAGGTTAAAAACACAAATGTCCTCAGAATCTGCGCTATGTTCTTATAATAATGCGTTAGTTCTTATAATGAGGGTTATACGGTACTTGCTTGACAAAATTGGGGTCATCCTGCTGTTGAGACCTGTGTATGACCTTGGGGTTTTTCTAAAAGTCAATCCAGATTTTTGACCCAGGGTGTCCCCTTTTTTGACCTCACTGGTGTCAGTTAGTGCCCGTCTGCTGAGGAATTGTCCCGCGAATTACCCTTGACGGCGGTTTCCCTGCGTGAGGGGTGAAGGGTGAGCTGAACTGTTACAGATATCATAGTAGAGTAACTAATAAGTAGTCACTTCTTCTCTTATCTCTGCTTCCGTAGCACCATGGTAGGAGAGGGATCAGGATTACGGATCCTGTAAGGTTTCAAGCCTTCATACAAACCTCTGCAAAGAGCTACTGACTACTTTGTAACCCCAACAGCAATAACACCACAGTTTGTTCGGCTTTTCTTCGCCCAAGTATTTTTTTGCCCACGATCCATCAATTCCAACATCTCCTCTTCAACAGTGGCTGACTTCGATGTCTTCAGACTCGTGGACGTTAGAGGAATTCGAGGAATTCCTCGAGTTTGCACCACCGCTGACTGCTCTCAACGACAGCTTTATCAACAATTTGGATTGGCGCCAACTACAACGTCTCGCCATCCACTACAAATTAAACATCAGAGGAGGGCAGGATGTTTATTTGGCCCAGCTCAAGCTTCAATGAAACCGGGCTATTGCCAGTGTAGAACAACCCTTGGCCGCACCAGCCGTCGCTCCCCCGGCTTATGATACGTCAACACAACTGTCTGTTGCAGCGGCGACCGCTCCCCCACCCACGGACACTCCTGCGGCCTCTGATACATCCGTCATCGCTCCGTCAGCGCAGTCACACAGACAGGAGATCCGTGAACTCGACGCAAAAATCGAGGAACTGAAACGGCTCCAGCGCAAGATTCTGACACAACATGACTTGCTAAGAACCCCAACCGATTACGTTGATGCTACAAATGTGAGGGGGGATAACAAAGATGGGGGGAGGATAAATTAGAACTGGGAGATGGTACCTATCCTATCCCTCAGCAACCACCTCCAGTGCCTCCACGTCCACGCTCACAGTTAGTCTCCAACGTCCAATCTGCATGGGACAATAGTAGTGCCAAATTGCAGATCACAGCTCGTGAACTGGGGATGGATCCCACTGGAAAGGATCCTGCTCGGAGGACTTTAGATTTTACCTGGGAAGATACTACACCTGAAAATCAGCCTGACCATGACCAGTGGGATAGTTCAGTTATGGATGACCAACTGACGGAGACTCACCAGAAACCATTTGCCTTCGGTGATCCTGGCTTGACCCCAGTCTCAGGGGCTCCTCCGCCCCCAAACCCCCACATGGCAAGGATGTGCGGCGACAGTCTCTTGAAAAAGGAGGCGGCACTGGAATTCGGCGTTTTGAGGCTTTTTGCTCTGACTCTGGCAAGTCTTATCAAGCCTCATCAAATCTGCACTCCTCCTCTCCTTCACCAGCGACTTATGCACCAACCAACTCAGATACAAGTACCACTCGTCACAATCATCCTGGTGCTCATACCTTGGGGTCACCCAAGCATTCCTAACCCATACAGCTCTGTAAGTACAGGGAGGACACCACTGACGGACAAGGACCTACACCAATCCAATGACTTCTATTTGTGTGGACCCAATGGCACCCACTCAGTCGATGAGTTTGACCATCTCTATCAGGTCTTGAATCTGCCACCATCGTTAATTGGCAATGTCCGCTATACTTTCCTCCATGTCAGATCGGATGACAACCATGAACTGTACTTGGATGACAAGCAGATCAAGAATCTTCCACGCCTACGTGATCTCCAGCCTGAGTCATTTGTAGATTGGTTCGACAAGATGGAAAATGAGCTGATGATGATAACCACAATCAGTCTCATGCCGTTTGATGCCATTGTCATCAGCTGGCAGTATGTGGGGTTGTGCATCCCTGGAGTAGGGGAAAAGCAATATCTTGAGATGGCTAGAGTCCTTTGGCGGGTGTGTAAGAGGACTTTACCGACTGATGATGATGTTGTTAAGGATGCATTCATAATTAACTCCAGTCGGTCCCATGATGGATTTCATCTTCTTTGGGATATCCTCATACGCTCACAGCCAGCTTTCTGCACCTGGAAACGGTACTACGAGCCACAATGGATGGATTTGAGGGACATTGTCACCCACTCCAAACATTGGATACTGTTCTTTCGCTTCATGAGTAAGTCAGAGGTGGGATATTCCAGTGACACTGAACGCAGTTTGTTATTTCTCCGATCCATCCAAGAACCCACCCTGTTGAGTCAAGCAAAGAGTCTGGAAGTGTGTATCATCAATGCAAATGCGGTAGCTCCCATGTAAATGAGGGACCGGGCAGCAGTACCAACTCACCTCCTCATCCCTGCCCTCACCAAAACAATGAAACAAACCATACAGCCTATTGCATTCTCTGGAACTAGCAATTGAATGCAAGCACTCCCTTTTGGTCACAATCCAGTATTGGGACCAACTGGACAAGCCTATCCAGTAACATACTTTGGCCCACCAGTCCCTTACTTTCCCACAGCTAACTACCACATCATGCAGGGTTCTACTGGTCTTCTTGAGCCCACTGCAAATTGGACAGAGCGACGACATGGCAACCCACGTAAAGATGGACAGGATAAGGGTCGTCCCCGTCGACATGATGGCCACGACCAGAGTACCGGCAGCCGCACACCAAAAGAATCACTGCCCAAAGTCATTTGCCAAGCATGCTACGTGCCAGGACACAAAGCCACCATGTGTTGGACGTTGGCTCGAGCCCTTTTAGCAGCCGACTTCATCCATACTTCCGTCGATAAAGAGGTACTTAAACGGGTTGTGCAGAATTACAAGACACGGTTTCACCCTCCAGAGAATCCCCGTGCAAATAAGCTATGCCAGGACACTATGTGGTCATATTGCATGGACCACCACACTACCCCTGAGCACATCTGCCAACAATTTAATTGGACCGGTTTGGCTGACACTGGGAATGACTCGGATGAGTGTAGTGATGATGACTCCAGTGACGGGGACAAGGAGTCAGCAGGCAACTAGGTGTGAATCCACGGGGATACACCTATGGCTCTTCCACCACCACTACACCCACAACCCCAGTCTCATGTTTCGATAACACCACAACCCCTCAATGTCCCTCATCAGGAACATTCTCATGTCTCGACGACTTCATCCATTGCATCCACGATCAAACCACCCAATACCCTACGCCGTGTACATTACCAGCGCAACAAGATTGCGGCACGATGGAAACGCTTCGTCCAACGCAAGCAGGAAAGACGGCAAGCACAGCAACGTGACCTTGACATTATGCAGTGTATCATTGAGCAGAACCAACGCATTGAACAACCATATGACCTAATGACGGACTTCCCTGATCCTGACAGCAACAGCGTGGCCTCAAACGTCGACTCTCTCTTTGATATCTCATCTCCTACTCAAGGGCATAATACTGATTCATATACCAGCAGCGACTCTTCCATATCCAGTGAGAGCAGCCATACCATTGCAACATGTTCAACCACATCCTTGGATTGGTTTGAGAATCCTGCTCCACCACCACCCGGCTCTCTTCTTGACCTGTGGGACACTCCATTCTCTGCTGGAACATTCCATGACTTCAAGGATTGGTTTCAGGATGGTCGCGTAGCTATGGACACTACAACCATCACAGAGGACCTGACTGACAGTGACTCCTCAATATCTTCTACATCCACCATTGACATTCCCGCCCACACTGCACCTGTGCTGCAGTTTGTAGCAGCAACTACTACAGTAGTGGGCATTGGTGCACAAGGGGAATTGGTGGACTCGGGAGGAAATTTTAACATGTGAAATGACATAACCATGCTTATCAATGTCCAACCTATTACACCCTTCGGCATCTCAACGGCAGCTACACCAGAAAAGTCAGCCCCTACATGTACTCACTGTGGCGACTTTCCAATCCCAATGCTTGACGGGTCGGTGTTCTATACCCCCATGTACTACAATCCACAGGCATCAGATTGTATTTTATCTCCACATGCCATGTGCCACAGTAGTCGTGGCTACTTATCCAAGTGGGTTCAGGAAGGGCACCTTTATCCACCGTCTGGACGAGTAACTTTTTATAATAAGCAAGGTGACGCTGTCATTAGGCTAGACCTGGAACAGCGGAATGGTCTCTATTACACCACCACAACAGCTACTGCCATTGACCATCCATTGGAAGTCGAGCATCCTTCCGGTAACCGGGCAATGTATTTGCACACAGAGGAAGGTATTGGATGGGAGGAAGATGAGGAAGCGTCATTGGACTGGGATATCCCATTACAACAGGCTTTTGCAAATATCAACATTGACGCCCCGACTACAAATCCACGTTGCCAACAATTGGAAGCTGATCTTTGGCAGGCACGGCTCGGCCATTGTGGAGAATGGCAACTAAGGGTTATCCTGCACGCAGTACATGGAACACCAACCCAATTCACGCCCACCCATTTTCATCATATGAGCATTACAACCGTGCCAGGATTCGAAAACTTCCAGCCACAAAAGGGAAACATCCCTCCCTAGCAACCTCGAAGAAACAACACTTCTTTATGGACTTTGGCTTCTTACGAGCATCAAACTTTGACTACTCCAGACCGGACAAATCAAAAGATCCGGTTCTTGAATCATTCGATGGATACAACTCGTATCTCTTAGTGGTGGATGAGCACACTAGGTTTATTTGGGTTTTCCTGTGCAAGTCCAAAGAACCACCGATGGATCTTGTCAACCTTCATCTCGATATCTTTGGTAGTACTGTGGGTGGACCGAGGTGAGCTTGCCCGTTGCCATGACTTTGTTACCCAAATGGCCCTACGGCAGTATACGGTCGAACCGACGGTGCGGATGACCCAGCACAAAACAAATCGGCAGAAAAATGGAATGATGTCCTAGCAGTAACAGTTCCGGTCCTACTTTATGGTTCCAGCTTACCGGCAATTTTCTGGTCAGCGGCGCTCCTCCATGCCGTCTGGCTACACAACCGCAGGGTACATGACAGCATTATGATGACTCCCTTTGAGGCATGGCATGGCATCAAACCCAACCTCAGTAAACTCCGTGTCTTTGGATCACGCGTCTGTGTTAAGCGAACAGGCAAACGCCGCAGTAAATTGGATCGTCATGATTTCACTGGAATCTTCCTTGGCTACACTGCCACAGATGAGAACATCAAATATGTTGATGTGGACACGCGAGTTGTCAAGACATCCCACCATGCCATATTCGACAAGGCATGGTACCTACAACAACGGCGTCCACCATTTACACAAATGCTTTATGACATTGGTTTAGAATACGTCCCGGACGACATCCCGCGCCCCACAGGGACCACCACCACACGCACTATACCCACCAATGCGCCTTCCACCCAAATTACCACGAAAGCATGCTCCATACCCTTACCACTCCGGATTAGCTCCCACCCGATCTCTATCTTCACGCTGCTGCCGCCCGGACACACACTGGTGACCTCTCTTCGGATAACCTTCTAACTAGCCAAACACCAAGTGCTAAGCTATCCTTGGATCATGAAATCATGACGAAACATGACATCTCGCAGAAGGATATGATGATGGTTTACATGTCCCCACACCCATTCCGTGATTCATTTGAGGAAGAGTTTTGCCTCCGTTATTTTAACAACACCAAGCATCCCACAGCAGGCTTAGTCTGTAGTCAACACAATGGACGCCTATACCTCAGAGACATCCAGCCAAGCACTCCAGCAGCCAAGATTAGAGCGTGGCGATCCCGTCTGAGACATGCATGGCTTATTAAGGTGGATGGAGAGGAGGTCACAACGGAAGCGGATATTGTGCGTATTATGGCCCGCCTAGCTGCCAGTAAACCTCCAACTTGCACCCTCCTCATGGCTCACAGCGAACTCAAGCACGGCTTGGTGGAATCCGGTATACCACAAATCAATGCAGATCAACTCAACCATCGATACTCCTTCGACAATATCAACACCATGACTCAGGAACAGTTCAATGCCTGGCTTGCGCGCCTGCCCCATTGCATGTATGATTCCGTCGAGGAGGGTGGCGTTCTCAACATGATTTCTGTTGCAAACAAGTTAACTCGCCGAACCCTACTCCAACAGGACGATTGGGAGGAATGGAAGGAATCAGAATTCACCCAGCTTGATCAATATGCAACTCAACATATGTTTGGTGAGCCCTGTCCACTCACAAAGAAGTCAGCTGTCTTCAACCTCATTTGGACATATGTTGTGAAGGAGCTTGATGGGCGAAAGAAGGATCGATGCACATGCGATGGATCTACTTGAGGAGGTCAAGTCAGAGTGTTAGATCATACCTTTGCGAATAGCATTGACCAGACTGGCTCCCGCATCTTCTATGCCATAGCAGCGGCTGAGAATCTCCTCGTTTTTGGTGCTGATGTGTCGAATGCCTTTGGGGAGGCACCTCCACCTAAACAGGGTTTCTACATTCGACCCGACAAGGCGTTTCATGATTGGTATCTGGCACGACATGGTAAGGTCATTCCTGATGGTTGGGTCATTCCAGTTCTGGCAGCCATGCAAGGCCACCCAGAATCGCCTCGATTATGGGAGAAGCACTGTGATAGAATCTTAAAAGCAATAGGATTCATGCCAACAGTTCATGAACCATATCTATACTCAGGACACATAGATGGTGCGAAAGTTTACTTCAAATGACAAGTCGATGACTTTGCAATTGCATGCAAAGAGGAACGAATAGCAACCATTATATATGATGCCATCGATCTTGAACTCCAGATCCCCATTAAACGACAGGGTCTCCTCACTTTATTCAACGGTTTGGATGTGTTACAATCCCGCTGGTACATAAAAATATCCGTTGAAACCTATCTCACGAAGACTTTGCTCCCATATTTCAATGATTGGCTAGGCGTCCCATCTAAACCTCTTCCAGTACCCTTAGGTACCAATGAAAAATTCCATGCGGAACTCTATAAGGCCAAAGGTAACCCAGACGCTAAAGTACAAGCCATCCTAGCTAAACAAATGCATTTCGGATACAGGAAAGCCATCGGCGAGCTCATCTGGCCCATGACCACATGCCGACCAGATCTTTCACAGTCTGTCATGAAGTGTGCATCTGCAAGTGCGGCACCCACTGAAACACATTACAATGCCGTAAAATCCATCTTCCGTTACTTAGCTGCTACACTGAAAGATGGGATTTACTATTGGAGGACAGCACCCAGAATGGACTTGCCCGATGATGAACTACCACACATCTACAGCACACCTCACGACCTACGACTGCAAGGTAGACCTACAGAGGAGGCTCTGAATCTTTGTGGATACATGGACTCGTCATGGGGAGACTGTCCCATAACCCGACGCTCTACAGGAGGAGCGTGCATGAGGCTATCTGGAGGCCCAGTACATTGGAAAGGCGTCTTTGGCCAACAGTGGCACATTCGTCAACTGAAGCTGAGTACATGGAAACGGACGGCGCTGGGCGGATGAGCCTGTACATTCGTAGCTTTCTGTGGGATCTCAGAATTCCTCAGGAAGCAGCAACGATCCTTTACGAAGACAATGATGGCGCTACCGCGATGGCGAATGCTGGCAAACCAACATCACGAACACGGCACGTTGATATCAAATTCTATGCCATTCAAGAATGGGTTGAAAGAGACTTAGTGGTATTGAAGCGGATTGATACTGCAATTAACATGGCTGACCACTACACCAAACCATTGCCTCGCATCCTATTCTATCGTCACAATGATTACAATATGGGTCGCGTACCGCCAACCTACTCTCCTAAATATTTGGAGTGTCTTGGCGTATATGCTGCTCCTCAAACAGCAAAGCAAGGAGAGTATACTGCACAGGGCGCCAAAACACTGGCCCCTTGGACTTATATTGTCTTACACATGCATGGTACTACGTATTAGTCCGCTTCGACCTTTAACAGACACCTTTGACTACCGAAGTCTGACTGTCGACGCGTGGGGGGGTTACAGATATCATAGTAGAGTAACTAATAAGTAGGTAGTCACTTCTTCTCTTATCTCTGCTTCTGTAGCACCATGGTAGGAGAGGGATCAGGATTACGGATCCTGTAAAACTGAAACCAAATCAACATGAAGAACGACACAAACGCCTAACCGTGTGAGGTAACATCCACCATCACCATGGCCCCACCGCCCGTCCCACGCATTCACCGCCGCAGCGACTCGTCCTCCTCGCGCTCGTCGCGGGATTTTCGACCCACAATTCCTCACGTGTCCCACCCCACGATGAACGTCGACACCCCCCACCAACACCTCCACCGGCGTCCATCGTCATCACGCTCTCTCCAACGCACCGCCTCCACCAAATCTCCACCGCGTCCCCCTCGCTCTCAATCGTCCTCTTCTCGACCCTCCCCCACAAGAACCAAGCCCTCCAAATCCTACGCCGCCTACACCTTCCAACACCCCGCCCTCTCCAACATGACCGTGTCCCTCCGCCCCCTCCCTCCCAATCGCATCGCCTTCCTCCCCTCCCCGCACCCCACATCGGCCTCCCTTCAATCGCTCCTCAACGACATGGAACGCATCCGCGGAAGTCGAATCACGCCCCGTTCTCTGGGGAGCGAAAGCAGCAATCCCTGTCGCATCAGTCCCAGTCCGGGCGTGGTGCACGTGTGGGAACTCCGGCAACGGCTTCGAAACGGGGGCGCAAGACAGTTGTGTTGGAGTGCGGGATGTGGCATCGATGCCGATCCGTGGTTTGATCCCCTCGACCCAAATCATATCAACGGGGACTCGTCCAAGAGGCATTTCAATTCCAGTGGAGGGCACTACGTTCCCTTGAACCCCTTTGTGGAATTGGACAAGCTGCCCTCCCATGCGCCTCTTCTTACGAATCGCAAGCGACGGTTGCCCACTCGTGCCGATGTGGGATTTGCGAATCCGACGCAGGAAGAAATCGAAGCAAAGATGGCGGAGGTTCAGAAAGAGTGTGAATGGCAGGAGTGTAGTCCGCGAATTTGCTTGTTGACCGGTTTCGGTGTCAAACATGCAATTGATGTCGGAGATGACAATTCTACAAATGGTGATGATGTCAATGAAGAAGGAGAAGTGCATGTATCCTGTCGTAAAGAAATGGAATTGTGGAACGGAGGGAAAATACCCGGTGTTCCGTTTGCGGGACGGGATTTGATTGATGCCTACAAAATGTATGCTCGGTTTGAATCATTGGCAAATGGGAGTGGCAGAGAAACATACAATCAAAGGAAGAAGTACAATCCACGCGCCTATTCGGTATTTGCGCCACCTGTGGACGCAATACCCTCCTCGTCATCCATATGGAAACCTCGTCCATTTATAGATCGTCCTCCTGGCATGTTATACTTGCTAGCTTGTCCTTTAGAACTTATCGATGAAAACCACCATGGAGAACCCTTATTTTGTACATTGGCATTGTATATGCTGCCAAGGAGAGGAACTCCCACCCATGCCTCTTCGGACAATAACCACAAATTCAAAGGCAAGATAAGCGAGGACTTCTTCTTCCCCGCAGGAAATTGGAATGCCATCGAAGGTCACGAAAGCAATCAAGAACAATCTTGGAGACGGAGGAAACGTCGAGCAGTGTTTTCGTATGATCCGCTGGATATGGAGGAGGAGGACTTGTTTTTGGTGGTGCAGGTTTTTCGGATGGCGAGATGGAGCGACGGTGGATTATTGGATGATGCCAATAGTGATGATTGTAAGAAAGAAAAGAAGAGTACGTTTGGGACCAAGATTAAGGGTTCATTTAGGAAGGCTAAATCCAAGATGGATGATACAGGAGAATCCGCCAATGTGCCACTGAGTAGTCCTACAGAGCCGCATAACAACCTTCATGTTGACTCGCCATTGGGAGAATCCGGTCCTCGTTTCTTGATTCCGGTTAGTTTTGGTATCGTCCCGGCTTTCCCCACGAATGACCCTATTGCAACGCAACAATGGCCTGCTGGAGAACTTATGCGTTCTCCGTTTTATTCATTTCCTTCCATGCCTGAGTCTCATGAGGATTTTGTCGACAGATTGATTTTTCTGTCTGAGAACCTCTCCTCCTCCGCGGATGCCAATGTCCGTTCCTATGCGCCAACTACCTCTGTTTCGTCGACACATATTGAAAGCAGCGAGGTCAAACCCATGCCAGTGTCGGGCCACGTGGAAATTTTCTCTTCCCTTCTTGGTCAGGATTTCACTCAGGTCCTGCTTCAGGAGCCCCCTGAATTTTGCGATATGTCAGACGATGATCCACCCTCTGCCAACCGCCCATTATTACTCGCCGATGTCATGGGAGAAACCGCCATTGGTTTCGATGGAGCTGCAGCTGATGAGAAAAGACCAAGACTCTTCGCTCGAAGTTACGGAGGCTCCCTCCAACACCTGCGTCAGGATACACATCCTCATTTGATATCAAAGAAGTCTTATATTTACCCCCTCGTTTGTCACCCCGAAAGTACGAAGAAGATGCAGGTCTTAGCGCCACCTCCTTTTTGAACCTTCTTTACGTCTATCCTCGATTGATTCGCCTTACTGATGTATGGTCACAAAGTAGCAGCGAAGCAAAATTATCTCTACGAATCCGTGTTGTGGAACAAGAACTACGCGATCAATCTTTTGATGGCGAAGAGGCAGTTTACCAACCCCTTAACTCAATTTACAATCCATCGACCCCTGCGGGTCCACCGTTGGTTGAATCATTCTTTACAAAGTTGGTGTCTGGTAATAAGCATGGTGATTCAAAGACAGGTCGACACGATGTCCCTCTTAAAGATGAAGTTAAAATTCGCCTCCCGGATGTACTCGATCGTCGCCATTTTCTGCAATTCTCTTTATTTTCAATAAGTGATGGACTGGATGAAACAGTTATGGCCGAAACAGCCGTCCCATTCATTATATCATCAAAAGAATCGACCTCTGGCGGGCGAGTCACAACCATCATCCCAAACGGTCTGCATAGAATCCAACTCGGAGAAGTATTTCAGATACACATTGAGACTAGACTGGAGAGCACATTTCATATCAGTGATCCTGCTGTGGCAACCATTTTACGAGATTACCCCCTGTCGTCTTTTATCGCGGATCAGTCAAGCAAAGTTGTCAATGTCCAGCAACCTTCCGTCTCTCGTTTTGTTGAAATTTTGAGCATGGCTTCAGGGCAAGCTATTAAGCGCCATTTTCTGTCACTCCTAACTGTCCATATGATTAGCCTAATCAACCAGCCATGTCCGATGTATTACTTTGAATCACTCTTTGACATGTTTGGAAGCGATACAGCATGGCATCGTCTCGTCTCTTGGGACACATCAGACAAGTTGTTCTCGATAATTCGAAGTTTGTTTGAGATTCTTGACAAAACAAGAACTTCCTATGCGGAGAAAGAGAAGTCGGTGTTTCCCATCAAATATCAACAGCTACAAAAATTTTTCTTGGACACGTTTGACGAGAAGATTTTTTCGCTCAAAGGTGATTCCCCTCCTGCTGCAAAGGAATCAGAGTATACTGACTCGGATGTGGATGGGAAGTTGGATGATTCTTTTGCTTCCAACGTGTCGCTGAAGGAAGGTCATTACCATGACAAAATCACCAGGACTACTGTCCCCGAACTGCAAACAAACTTTTCGATGAACTCAAGGAAATCAAATATTTCAATGTATCGTTCCCCTAGAAGCAGAACTCTTGGACCGCCTGTGTTTGAAGCTCCATTTTCACGCAAAGCTTTTGTTGCAACCAGGATAGAACAGATGCAGGCAGCAGCTGAGCTCTATGACGATGGAAACGAATATTTTGAGGATGATGAAACTGTAGCAACCTGCGCAACAACCACTTCCCGAATGACCTATGCGACAATCACCTCTAGGATAGATCGTGTGTCCGTGCCCTCGGTTATGTTGGAAAGTAAAAGTTCGCTAGCAGCGCAAGACAGCAGTCGGAAAAAAGACACATCGAAACGCAGGGACTCTACCTCTAACATTAATTACTCCACACCGTCTAAGAAATCTCCTCAAAATGGCAGCGCGTCTTCATCAACGCCATTTTCTTTTGCAAGCAAACGTGCTGAATACATGGCAAACCGTGTAAATACTATGGCACAGCTTGTGATGGCACCATGCATGGCGCCTAACTTGTCAGAGGATACATTGAATGGTGGAAATTCGAGCTCTGGCAATTCTGTTGGTCAGTCTTCGAATGATCGTGCACCTAACTCCGTGAGCTTCTTAGTTAACAATTCATTTGATACATTGTTATTCGAAACATGCTTTTTTGTAACTTTTTCAACAACTGTTGTCCTCATCTTTAGATTTGGCAAAGCAACAAAAATCCTGTTGAACCCGGATCGGACGTTGAAGAGGAGGGGAATACAAAGAGTTTCGTGTCCTTACGAGGAGATCAAGCGTGCCTAAAGATACCGCCGTTGGAATTCCATCTAATGACAGACTCGTCTGTGACATACCAAAAATCTGTATCAAAGTCGTCCCCATATTTGTACGAGATCATTATTGCTCTGTGGGTTCATTCTTGGACATCATATGCAGCCCAGCTGGACGGTGAGCGACAAGTACAAGGGAGTAGTGCTACTTTGCCTTCATGGCCATATGAAGTCGTGCAGGGAACAAACAATCCATCAGCAGAAGAGAAAGTAGCTGTATCGTTCATCAGACACATTGCATTCTTTCTTCCTTTGTGCTTAAAGTCGCTAGCCATGAGGTGTGCACAATGCGAGACAACAAAGTTGATCATTCCAATGACATTTTTGGATGAATCACATATGCAGATTCTACTAATCATGGTTGAGTCAATAGCACTTGGAGCAATGAGAGAGGCGATGAGCGGCAGCAGTGGAGTTTCGAATGCAGATCAAACGATTGCCAAAGCACTTTCGACAAGCCAGCATTCCTTAGACTTCCTTGTAGGCCTATTTGCTCTTCTGCATCCCACGCAAGTTTCCACGCTGGTAACTGCAGTAAGATCTGAATCAGTTTGCATGTTGAGTAGGCTGGCTATTTGTGCCTCTTCTAACTTGTAAACTTCTCCCTATTGATCAGTATTTCAGCGTGTTGAATGGGTGCGAAGATCCTATTGATGCAGGTCAACACACAACAGATTCCATAGAGAAGAACCTTCGCCGTGTGAAGTGTGCTAGGCTACTGCGTCTCCACGCTGTGGAAAAAATGTCAGTATTGCCGAAATTCATCGCATTAAACTATCCTCTTAAGTACACTGGTCAATGCCCCCAAAAGAATTCTGTGTCCTGTACTTGGGCGCATCAGGGTCCTAACAAGCCCGCATACGACAGTGAACTCAGAGCCTGTTCAGAAAAGTTAGACCGGCATCCGCAATCTTTTTGGTTGGCTGAATGTTTAATGGACCAATGCTTGACAATTTCTCTTAAATGTTGTGAGACAATCATGGTTGAAGCAAGAGCTCAGTTCAAGACAAGTAGATATGGGAAGAAAGCCGCTAGCTCCATTATTACTCAAGGTGATCTTGTTCGTCTAGAAGCTATTGCTTTTCAAGCGATTTTGTCTGCAAATAACCTTCTGATAAAGAGACACGCAATGGATTCTCGTTTTCAATCAATGGAGAGCAACGCTCGTGTAGCAGCAATGTACGTTGGCCCAGTTCTTGAAAAGTCAATCCGTGGTGTCTCTGTCTTGTCAAGGCTTGAACCCAACCAAAAAGTAAGGTCTTGTTGGATGCTTGTTGTACTCTACGTTCTTCAAGAGGCTCCGGAGGCTCTACTGCGTGATAAGCTTCGATCTCTCTGCATTCAAGAGGTAAGTGTGACATCATACACTGTCCTTATATGCGGGTGTTCAGTGACGTACACATCTTCTCATGAATACTTTACTGTCTCGTAATATAGCATTATCGCATTCGCGATTTTGTCACTCTCTTGACCCTCGCGAGCGTCACATTGCAACATTTGATAATTGCGCCACATGACGAGTCGTTTCAAGTTCTTGGTGATAGGACTAGGGAAATGACTCAAGAGTCATTTAACTGTCTATCTGCCTCCGTGATACTCATCATCGATGAATGCGTAGATACTGTGATGATGGATACAGGAAAAGTTTGCCTACTAGCGAAGTCTGTTTTTGATTTATTGATGCACTTACTCGCCACACCTCAGTCATCAGTGACACTGCTTCGAACACTTGGTGGTGAGTGCGATCGTATCAGAAGAACATACTCGTAGTCAGTCGACTCTCTCATAAATTGCACTCGTTGTCCAGGTGCCGCACATGCTTTTGACAAATTCGGTGCATCAAACTTTTTGCGCGTAGTTGGCAGCAATCTCGAGAACTGGGGAAGAATCATCCTAACACTGATGAATAGCACCGAGCTATCTGTTCGATCTATGTCGGTAGACTTCGCTGTTTCACTGCTCGGGGGTGTTTACAACGATGTTGGAAGCGTTGATACCGTTTCCCTCGCGCTTCTTACAGTGTTACCTGAGGTGGCTGCGCGAGAAATCGCCTTTCATCATATAAGCGGACTAACCAACTCAATGGACGATGTTGAAGTTACACTCTGGCCAATGCGTCGAGCGTTCGCGGACGTGGAAGAAACAAACCCTGTAGATGACGATAGAGTGGATCCGCAATTGATGCCATCAATTTCGTCGCTTTGTCGAACAGGGCAAGCTATTATTGACGGTGTCTTAGTCGAAATTAGACTGAGGGGGTTTGATTCATTTGACCTGCAGAAAATGAAAACCGGCCCGTCTGGCCACACCATATCTCCCATGGATCGTCAGCTATCGTATAAAACATTGTTTGACGCAGATGAAGAGTCTCTTTTTGAAGCTGCCACATTCTTCTCGCCAGAGTCTTCGTTACCCCAGAGACTACGATGGCTTCTTACCCTCCGAGATCTACATATTTCTAAATCTCAATGGGTCGAAGCAGCCGAAACCCTCATTCTATCTGCAAACTCGATCATTGAATCATTACCACATCTTACAGAAATCTGGAGACCTTCGCGGTTCGATCTATGGGGCGATTGCAAACGCTCACCGTGGTTGTCTTCAATTGGGCTGTCAAGCGGAATCCAAATTCGTGGCAATGAGGCTGTTACTGAATTTTCCATTTCCTTTTTAGAACCGGATTGTGGGTTAGCTCATGCAGCACCTAACTGTCTTTCTGTAGGGACTGCTTGTACAACACTGAGTAGCATCGTGGACCAGGCGTTTCTTGCCTTTAAAGAAAGTGGACTAGAAGACCTCGCATACCACCACTTTGAATTATTACTCAACAAGTTGTCGCCCATCGTTATCAACAAAGATCGAAACTTTCGCATTCAAGATGTCTCGTCCCTCAAGCGTGTGCAAGGCAACATCTGCGCAAAGTTGGTGCGTTTTGATTCAATGACACTTCAAGAAGGGCGTGGACTCGTTCATAGCAGTAGCCCAAGTGATACCCGCAATGGATCAACTAGATATGTTAGAGTAATTCTTCGTGGAAATAAACCTGAGAGATTCAAGGAGAGCACAACAATTCCAACATATTTTGAGTGGAATGTGCCATCAATATGCCGAGTTCCCGCACATGTAATTGCGAGGGCAAACAATGCTATGAGCAAAAACTCCACGCAGAACGAAGAGGTGTGTCTCTGTTCAACATTCGCAGAACTTTACATATCAGCACTTCAGGCCACTGGCGATATCGATTCGGTAATTCTCAGAATAGGTTCTTCCAGCAATATTCCAGTCAATGAATCCAACACATTTCTCGATGTTGCATTAGTTCAAATGAAGCCACAATCCAGATCCAACCCTGATAAATCCCGAAAATTCTTTCTCCGTGACAACCATGGGTTTCGACTGACAGAGTTCACTGTCACACACAAATTTCCACATGTGTTGTCTCGACAAAGGTGTCTTGTGACTAACGAAATCACACCAACTAACAAAAGTGCATAGAATCACGCCATATTTAGAATGTTAATCCAAGTCTTAATAACTACGACTTACGTTCCATAAAATAAATCGCCAATCTCAAGAGCTTGGTCAAGCCTCATTAGTCCGCGTATTGACAATTAAAAAATCGATCACATCATCATTGCAAAAATATGATGAATGTGCAGTAACAGCGGACAGGTACTCATTATCGATTACGCCGGGCTGTATTTGAAAATCGACTCGGTGCGTTTTCCCTCCCAATTTGAATGACATTTCTCGGTCCTTGATACACCCTTCAAAGATTGGGCGTTGGGCTTTAGTGTCACCTTTGCTTGCTTCTGTATTTCCCAGTTTTCTTGCCGCTTCGGCGTCTGCAGCGGCAGCCGCAGCTGCTGCATGCTCAATGGACTTATCAAACATGTTGGATATTGAGCCAAGGTTCCTGAAGAGCTGATCGCCAACCTGCCTTGCCTTGACATGTAATCTCACAGACTTTCCATCGGGGCTAAGAAAAATTGGTGGTGGCAATTCCTGTGTAGCCACGCCCTCGGGCAACAAAAGGGCTCAATTCTGTATGCGACAGGGTCACTACGATAGCAAAATCAGCATGTCGAACTGTTCGTTGCGATGTGTGCGCATGGAAGAGGGAAACTGCCATCAAGAGCGAATCTTACCTCGGATGAAAAATATTGTAAAGGGCTTTCGTCGGCAGCGAGAATGGTGAGCATATTATTGGAGTTACATTGAAAACTGGAGGCGGATCGGCTTCATCGTTGTCACAAGGAATGAGACTCGCCCTCTCAGCCTCAGCAACTGCTCTCATCTCATCAAACACCGAATGTGCACCCCTCAAAGTTAAAAACAAGCCAACAGGAGATCCCAGAAATACAGTTATCTCCGGAATGAAAGGAATAGTGCGTGTCATCTTTTTTGGAAGACAGGGTCCCCATGTTCCATGTTTGCTATCACTTTCTGACCCTTTTGCGTATGCTTTATATCCAATAGAATTGTCCGCGACACCTTTGTCAAGACTTGTCAATGAAGGCGCACGATGCGGCGAGACAGGAGCATCAAGTACTATCGGGTCCTCTGCACTTCCCTGTGGGGCACCCTTTTCAATGTTGTCTTTAAGGATCGACAAAACATCCCATGCAATAACGGAGCCCAGAGAATGCCCTATCAAAGAAAATTTGCCCCTCTCGGAATAAACATTGGATGGATCCTCTGAAAAGTGCTGTAGAGCTCAATGATTTGTGTAGTTACGCAATCCAGAATGACTGGATGATCAAACAGAATGATTCGATCAGAGGAGAAATAGTGCGAATGAGCTATAATTTGTTGAAAATTCCTCCACACGGAAGCTAGAATCCTCGCTCACCTCCACAAAACTCGGGTGTGAGATACATCAAAACGTCAAAGATGACATCGTTAGCAATCGATCGAAGGGCAGGGATGCTCCTCAATGTGACAGCATTCAATGATGTCATGAGCGCATGACTTGGTGACCGGACCTTATCATACCACTCGATTGGAATAAACTCTACCCTGTTTGGTGGTTCAGGAAGCTTTTGTTTTTGCTTCTCGCATTTTTTGCATTCATCCTAAATGAAGGTCACCAAGTGAACGATTAATAACTTTTCCTTACTTCTGCAAGCAAACCAGAAATGAAAGCGTTTCATTCTTACCCTCCATGATGCGACCTTCTTCTTGTTAAAAGTAGCCCTCAGGAGATTCAACTCGTCGTAGGTTGTCATCATGTTAACTTCCTCTTTCGCCCACATTGCCTCTCCAATGCCATGTATGACAAAAACTGCATGAGTGACTGGCCCTAAAGCATTTTCGTCATCTTCCCCTTCAATGGTATATTGCCCGTAACCACGCTGCAGTGTGTGTTGTACTTCGCCAAACGAAAATAATCTAGACGTCTTCGGTCGTTTCTTCATGGAAAGTACGGATCCAGCTCTCCAAACGACGACTTTGAACCCAGGATCACTCTCTAAAATTACCTCTTCCTTCAATATATCATCAATACCCTCCCCCAGTGCTGAAGAAGCCTGGACTGCATTTTGATATAGCAGCTCGACTTGCCAGCTATCTACTTCTGGCAGAGGTTGTAGGACGAATTCCTTCGAACTTTTTTCTTCTTTCGTGAACCATGTTGCTGGCATGAGTTTGGTCGGTGGTCGGTTCACAAAATTGAATCGAATTGTTCCATTCTTCGGATCGGCTGTTGCGCGTCCTCCTTCTATCAAAACTTCCTCTCCTATCAATAGCATGATTTAGGTTACAAATTGCACACTGGAGTGACATTTTGGAAGGTTTTCAAGCGGACCAGATTAAGACTTACCTCGACTTTCATTCAAAGCCTTGCAGTCTATTTTCCTCAACGGCTTCCAGACATCACCTGATAGGACAAAATAGCGACGATCAAAATCTTGTCTCCACAATACAGACACACACGTTGACTGCTCACGGAAATCTCAACATTCGTTGCGCCTTTATGGAGCCTATAGTAAAACTTACCGTCTTTCGCTCTAGTTAGCCAAATTCTTGGCAGCATGGTCGACGCATCCTCAATTCCTTCCCACAAAGGCATGTTGGCGAGTGACTTCGTCTTGTTGGCAGTGCGGCCTGAGAGAAGGTAAGATTCCACGAAAAAGATATCACAGGATCTAAGTTCACTGCCGCATGAATAGATGCAATGAATCCGACTGTTCGAGGAGCTGTGCTGCTGTGGTGTGTATCATACTGACGAACTCTGTCAATGCCGTAACGCGACCGAGGTGGTCTGATCTCCAAAAGTAGGAGAAAATCAGAAATCAATGTTGGAAGGAGAGAGTACGATATGTAATAGTAATAGTTATAGTAGAAGCTCTCCGTAGGTAGAAGAAGATTTAATGTACTAACCCAAGGTACTTCATACTCCAATTATACCCCGTTCACAGGTGCAGCCAAAAATAATGATCTTGCTTTTCAAGGAGAGTGAAGCCATACCGACCAAGTCAATTGGGAATGATTTCTCAACTGGATCCTCGAGGATGGAATACCATGCCATGACAATCCAAAGCTAATTGGTCGTTATTCTAATTCTCAGCCCCCTCCACCTAAACAATAACAACTCTTTTGTAAGCCACAAATCATAGTCCAACGACATAAAGAACACATTTGACATCAGACTGGTCCACCACGTGTCTCAGGAAAATTTATGTGATGGAAGGCCTCCCCATGATATCAAATGATATTGCATCCAATGACTTATACTATGATGTCTAATATCCAAGGGTTTTTATCCAGGGCAATTTTGTCACTGACAACATGTACTGTACAGCTTCATCATTATTAGGGCCAACTTTGCTCCTGTTGGGGACATGCCACTGTAGTATGTAGAAACGTTGACTCTTAGTGAGTAAGTTGACAGTAAGTTTTTGCATTCATCAAACTATGATGAATGGTAGTATCATGAGTTGTGTGAGATGTGGTACCAACACACAAAGCACAATGGAGAAAAGAAAACAAAATAAAAAAGCTAAATAATTGACTTCTTAGTCCAATTAATAGGCACAAAATAATGTACAAAATGGAGCATACCGAAAACACATTTCGTAAATCACATTTACACATTTACACATTTTTTTGTGTTTTGGCGGGAAATTTTTGTGTAAATGTACACAAATTATGTGTAAATTACACAAATCTTGGTCGACGAGAGGCCCTCGTCGACCATTGACACAAATCACAAATCACATTTACACATTTTTTACCGTACGTATCATTGACACTCCTACACTCCACTGGTACTGTATCTCTATGAAATGTCTGTACATAGGGGTACTTATAAATAAAAAATAAGAAAATGGGACTCGCGACCGGGATTCGAAATGCGAACTGTGAGAAACATGATTTGCGATTTACGTTTTCGGTGAGATTATTCGTTGCATACACACTTATATGCAAATGCGAAATGTGTAAATGCGATTTGCGAAATGTGTTTTCGGTATGCTCCAATCTTTTAGATATTACAGACAAAAGTTTGAAATTAATCAGCAACATCATACACATGCAAATTCATTTTTTCTATAAAAGATTAAGATCCCTATGAAGGACACACCCCTATATAATAGAATGGTGCAAAGAATACATCAGTATTTTTCATGGCAGGCACAAAATCACCCCTAATAAAACCAGTGCAATATGTTTATACCTTATTGAATGACAGAAGTTGACTTATTTTTCTCACTCCAAACTGTCGTGATTGAGAAGTATTGGTATTGTTTGTGTCAGTTTGTGTTGAAGAATGGAATATCACCAAGAGACCAATGCCAATCTACATCAACAGAAAACCTCAAGAACAGGATATCACCTTCCCTATTTGACACTGGAGCATACCAAAAATGCAATTAAAAAAATTTAGTTACTAAATCCAGATTTACATAATATTGTGTATATTGATTCTAGAACTAACCAAGTATGGAAATGTGATTTCTCCAATCACTGCGGCTTGTCTTCCATGGGCCACATTATTCATTTTTCTATCATGGTGCCCCCCTGTCTGATGGCACATAAAGGTAGTGTACAAGTACTAGTAATGGTGGAGCAATCTTGCATGAAATAAAAATAATGTGTAAATGTGCTTTGTTCTTGAAGTAGAAAGGTCAACAGGGCCTTCTTGTTGACCAGGATTTGTGTTAAAATTACACAAAATTTGTGTAAATTTACTCATTTTTGCCTGCCTAAATAAAAAAAGGTGTATTTGTGTAAGCGCAATTTGTGCTTTGTGCTTTGGTGTGCTCCACTGTATTCCAGTATTTTTGAAGTATTCTCATTGGTACTATTGCAAAACAAAGTGTGTCAACACAATTCTATAGGAGACACTGCTTAAAGAAATGATTTGATTTGATAAAGAAACTCTTAACAAAAAATCATTGAGGAGTGCACTAATAAAATTTCGTTACTTTATCATGTATACCTCTAGAACAAGACCAATGTGTCAAAATTAGAAACTGTCCCAACATCTTTCTGGTCAACACAATTTATTGTATCCTATTATAAACTCTACCTAAATAATCAATGATCTGCAGTATTCAATGCATTGTCTCTACCGTATCACCCGGATTATAAGTACCACCGGATTATAAGTCCCAAGGGGCTAATTCTATTGACATTTGTGTTTTTCTGGTATTTACTCTCATCTAACCAAACTAAAACCCTAATGCGTAGTTTCTCCTTGTCATCAGAAACACACCCATATGTAGCACTCCCCGTGACTCCCGATGGTTGCCGAAAAACCTCCAATGCCGTCGGAAGTCACTACATATCTCGTGCATGTGGTGGAGGGATGGACAGCATGGATGAGCAAGGAGGGCAACAGGGCAGGAGGGGTACAATATGCCTACCTCAAAGTAAATAGGGTAACTTTTCAAGATACCGATAATTTTCACCGTGTTAAAAACACTAACTTTGGTCGTATTATATGTACAATCAAAAAGCATCTTTTGACATTTGTGGTACGTATAATCCAGGTTATACGGTAGTCCAAGCATACTCTGATCATAAATAAAATTTACAAATGCAAATGCTTGTGAAAAGAGATTAGCTCCTTCAAATCTCACATTCTTGTCCTCTGGCTAGTCTGACACATTGAAGAAAGTAGAGGATAAGGTTGTCTGAACCAACTTCCATTGAGGTGACATTTAAAAGTACCTCGCATTTGGTAATGATTTAAATGCTGGGAGTAGGGGCAGATTAAGTTACACCAGCTACTTCCACAGATTTGGAGAACCTCTATGATCCCATAAAAGGAATAAACCCACTATTTGCAACCAATGAGGATGAAAAAACTGTAGATTCTCAATACCTCCAGATCAAAGCAGACACATATCATATAATGTATTAGTTATGAACACATTGTGCATTCCAACTCAAACGTCATTGACTGGTAATAATCTATTGTAAGAGTCACACCAAACCTTCTAATTAAACTAACATCTTCTTGGTGCTATGTACAAATTGGACTTGGTTAAATGATACCTGATATGAATGTGTTGCATTCACTAGAAGGACGTAATCGCTTTTTGGAGGAGAAGACAATGATTGGATGCAGTGCAACTAGTATAAAAGAGAAAAAAAATTCGGGGTGACCAGAGGAGAATTGTTCATGGAGCTTGTTGATATCAAAGGGGAAAAGTAGCAGACTACTCTGAGCATATTTTTGCAAGAAACGCCTCTCATGACCTGTATTCTTATTTGGTAGGTGTAAAGCAGTAGTCCATAGAAAGAGTCATATTTCTTCACTGGTTTAACAAGGACATTGATGGGCATGAAATGACATGACAACATCTACATAGTTGGGACTTGACCAGATGATAGGTTATGAATCTAAACTATTTTGAGGATCCTTCCTAGTTTCAAGATAGGCAACTTTTTACAAACTCAAGAACCTGACATGAATGCTCTTGGTGCACTAGTCCAAGAATTACCAGCATTTTGAGATTGATCTGCAACCTACTCAACCTACTGTGATGAATATAATCCATTGCTATTCCATTTCTATAATGTTAAATTGTTGTGTGCTATGTTAGTATTCTGTTCAACAGCAGCACTTAGCTCGAGACAATCATGGGTGTGCACCCATCCACCCTGTTGGCATTGACAACAGATGGCAAGATTGTGGACGTATGCGATGTTGGTCCCAATGTAGTCATTAGTATGAATCATAATATCTGCTTTATTGCGATGTTGTTGTTTCCCTGTGCACAGTATGATGATTTGTTCACTCACAAGTTCCGTTTTGTTGCAACCATGGTCACGTCAGATCATGATGTTTTGTTTGTTATCATAATGTTCTGTATTTTATAGGTGTGCTGATGCCACAGAAAGTAAATAAGAAATATATTCACAACGCATCAGTCATTTATACCATCCAATTTTGGATGTCACAAGAGTTTCAATTTGTGATAATCTTTAGGAAAAGATAGATCACATGAGGAGGATTGGGGATTTTTGCCAAAAATGTACCACCACGATTCTGGTGTTAAAGCACCACTAGTTTTTAAACACCAAAGACTTTGATTGAAACATTGTATGTGTCATCGTTTGTGACTCTTGTTTACTTATGTTGATATCGCAGCATTAGTCTCCTTATAATACCTTGCTAGCAATAATATTTGCACATTGCCATAGCTGTGGCAAGCCATTTCCACTTCCACCCATGGTATCACTGTGTGTGCTGTAGATCAGAAGAAGCATTGCGATGCAATCTCGCTCAGGTCTGCGTTCTGTGTATTTTTGGGCAAGTTTACGTACAGACACAAACAATCGCTAGCAGTGTTGCCAAGAAGGTACCTATGACATTTTTTGATGCTTGAACAAGGTGAAATAGGTAAATAGCATGTCGCGAAATCCAATTTCACAACATTGACATTGAAACTGCTCAATTGGCATAGGCGGACATGATTTTATGCAGAACAACTAGGATCATTGCAGCTTCAGTTAAAGCAGCAGGTCACTTACCCTTATGGGGAACACTCTCAGCCACTATTTAATATATTTCTGACTAACTCAATATTCAAAATGGTCCAAAAAGTTTGAATCTGTTGATTGGCCAAATTCTAGCGATGGGCTTTCCTACAATATTCTCCTTTGGCAAAGGACCAAAGACTCTTGAGTCGACAGACACAGCTTTACAGTCGCCTAGTACGTACACTTCATCATTGCCCAACTTGCTGATTTTTATCCCTTTACCATTTTTGAGGTAGCTATTTATGAGACGCAGAGGTTCATCAGGACATAGATTTCGATCAGGACCCACTGCTTCTTTTGAATTGATCAATACATCGTTATTTTCCACAAGAAAAATGTCCTCATCGCCTGGCAGGCCAACAATCCTTTTTACAAAGAGGGATGAACTTGACAATTGGCTTCCATTGTTTCTTACAATATCAACCAATGCAGAAGGAGGCCTGAATAAAACAACATCACCACGGTGTGTTCTTTCATAAATACGAGGTAGTTTCTCTACCATCATCAAATCACCCTTCAGTAGAGATGGCTCCATGCTTGTAGTCGGAATCACGTAGAATGACACGAAGTTGCGAGTGACCAGTGCTAAAGGAATGGGTGTCAGCGCGACTGCCAGAGCTAAACTATACATGCGCCAGTCACGTTTAAATGCAGACACTATTCGAGGAATCGCTGATTCAGGATTGAATCTAGTAGCAGCAACCTTCACCAAACGACCAGCGTCGATTTCAATGGGCCAATCAGTTTGCATCCCATAACCCTTCCATAGCTGATGTTGAAGCTTCCATCCACAAGGCCGGAGAGATAGCCGTGCTTGACACTTGTCTTCATCACTTTCAAGGCTGTTTGTGGAAAAGATTGGGATGCCGTTTTTATCAGTCATAGTCATGATTCGGTAGTCTATTCCTGGGTAGACGAATTGCTGCTTAAGCTCTTCTACATCTGATTCAAGACCAGGGATGTTTCTGGCTACAATGACTTCACCGACTTTGAATTCACGTTGATTCTTTGTTTTTTCTTGTGTAGATGATCGATTAACAGCTCTGTAAACTGACCCTAGACCTCCCTTAGTGAACAAAGGCAAAGCAAACGAACTTTCCCCACTGCGTTTTGCAAACACAGATATCTCTCCTTCCGCAAACAAGTATTTATCTCTGTAAGCTTTCGAAACTTGTTCCGCACTCCAAATACTTGAGCCCCAATCCGTCGTGCGGCCCAAGGATTCGACAGCTTCCAGGGCACTGCAGAAACTCATTGCGGCAGACCATGTATTGTTGGATCGAGGAAGTCCACCGGATGTTATCACATGCAGATATGTTGGCTCTTGACGAATGTCTTCCCCCTCTAAACTTTGTTTGTAAGCGCCAAGTCTCAACTTCCAAGCAATATCGATCTCGTCTCCATATCTTTTCGGCAAATACCTCAAATAAGCAGATGCCGGGCCAGACATAACTTGGTTGTTATTATCAGATGAAGTTAAGGCAGAACCGCCGACAAATCTACCGCATGGGTAGAGCAATATCTGAAATGACTCCCCTCCAATGTCGAATTCATCACTTACGACACAGTATGGAACATCATTTTCATTTGTCCTGACGTAAGAAGCATCAGCAGAAGCAACGAGACTCGTGATAGGACGAGGATCATTCCACAATTCTATGAACTTGTCGGCCAAAGAGGTTGGTTTTGGTCGCGGGTTTTTCAAGGGTACCGAGAAGGAATGTGTGATGGGTTTGCTTCCGATGCTGTTGCCACTTTTGAGCCCGTACGCATGAACACCGCGGGCGCAGGCCACAAACAGTTCGAATAGGACTAATATTCTCTTCATTCGAAGCGCGAATCCCAACATTTCAAACGTCAGACTTAATGCTTTTCAGTGCAACTGGTGTCATCATCTTCTGGTCGTTTGGTGGAAGGTTGTGGTCAATGTTACGGTATTTTACAATAGGTAGTTGACTGATAATTACCGTACAAATACCGTACTGAAGCGTGCTGATAATTGATATATAATTGGTCGATGCTGGATGGGTTCGCGACGACGCAAGAAGAACCAGCAGGAAAACAGGCCACATCACACCTCGCACGCCACGCTCCAAGTTCTCACAAAAAAAAACAAGCCAATGTCGGCTCGGGATGCCGGAAGATCTCGAGCGTCGTTTGGACGGCTGAATTTTAAAAATTGACTGATTCTCGTATTTCCATACGGCTCCTTCAATAACGCTTTTAATATAAAAAGATCTCACGAATGCGGGAACTGTCGAGTTACCCTCAATCATTTCCATAAACTTTCTCGTATGGTGATGGTGTGTGCAGGTGGTGTGCATCTATTTTTGTATTGTACAATACAAACCGACTATTGCAAAGCCAACCCATCTCAACCCATCCAAGCTACATCTTGGGAGATCTTGGGTCAATCTACCTGGCACTTTACAACTCTATACAACGTCACCTGTCCCACGAACCACATTAACATTGAGACCAATCGACGTCACGCCTCACCAACCCTTCTGAAAGCCTAGAAGAGTCCTTCGTCGGTGGCACGATGACGAAAGTAGCAACCTCGAGCTCATTCTTCATTGTGGCCGCGTCCATCCTCCTGGCCTCCCATTCGACAGACGCGTCCTCTGCTTCGACGACTTCGTCGCTTCAGCCACTTCAATCCAATGCCTTTGGCAATGATTCACTTTCTCAACCAAAGAGGAAGAGAAGACGCAGGGGAAATCGAGATAAAATTGAACCACTTATAAAATCTGAATCCATCGAATTAGTCACACCATCAAAACTTAAGACGGCGTTATCCACAAACCATGCTTCCAAACCAAAGGTGGTATCAGATGATGAAGAATTTATGGCAAAAGGCCAAGAAATGCACCATGGTGATAAGCATATAGCTACCACGCCAGGAAAGCGGAAAAGACGGCGGAGGAAGACAAAGGCAAAGACTGGTGTAGGGGAGAATGCAGTCGAAGCACTTTCAGTCGATTTACTGGAACCACATCCCGATCAAGAAATTCTTGATCTTCAACTTGAGAATGGTACTGACTCGCACCAAGAAATGACTGAGTTACTCGAAGAGGAAGGAGAATTTCATAGCAAAGGTATTTTTCCTACTGAATCGATCACAGCTGAGACTCCCGATTCATTCTCATCGCAACATTTGAGGGAAAGCGACGCATCTGAAACAATCAAAATTATCAACAAGTCGCACCATCAAGATATATCAATCAGTTCCAAGTCCACTGATTCTGAAGAAGAGAAGGCAAATAATACTACAACCGAGTCAGAGGACTTTATTCAACTAACACGCACTGAGCTGTTATCTGATAGCTGCACCCCTACTTTGGCAGCAGTTTTTCAGTCTTCTAGTGAATCGAAAAAGAGCCTGATAAAAGAAAGCAACGACGGGCGCACAGTCACCTTCCAAATGACCCACCAAAGAAAACAACACAGCGTTCAAATCAAGACCAAGTCACGACCCACACAAAACAATGAAAGTACCCGAAAACGCAGTCAGCCGTAGACAAACGTACAAATGAACCAAAATCATCGTCCAAAACACAGATTACTGGAAAAGGAGGGGAATGTCTCCGTCGAATCAAACGAGAATGGAAAGATGCAGTCCGGATGGGCATAGCCTACGATTGGACAAACATGAGAACAGTTACGAAAAACGAAGGTAGGAATGAAAATGACTATGTCCGGCTAGGGCCGTTCGGAAAGAATTTGCTTCGATGGCATTTTAGCGTGATGGGCCCTGCAAATTCAGTTTACGAAAATGGGATATACCACGGCAGAGTTTTGCTTCCAAAAGATTATCCTGGGTCCCCTCCACGTGTACAGGTGAGATTTCCGATTACGAGTATTTGCAAAAGTCCAGCATACTGTCATTTATGTTTTCAATTCTTTTCTGCTTTATACATTCTGCGAAAGATGCTGACCCCATCCGGTCGATTTGTACCAGGAGAGGACATTTGTCTCAGCGCTAGCAATTATCATCCTGAAACATGGACACCTCGCTGGACTGTTTTATCTCTTGTAGATGCTCTTCGTCTTCACATGTTGACAGCAGCAAATGAGATTGGAGGTGTCATGGCATCGGACGAGAAAAGAAAGAGCCATGCTCAAACTAGTCGTTCATGGTGTCTCCCGGGGATTGTGGATCATAGGCAAATGGTTGCGGATGGTATCTTTTCATCCAACAAAGATACCACAAAAACATTAGAACCAGATGATACGAAACAGATCGAAACGCGTAACGAGATGCCAGTGGACACTGATGAAATTAATAAGCCAACTCAGGCAAAACATCAAAAGCAAACGATCAAATCCCATCACCCTTCATCTGTCGAAGTCGCCTTGGCCGCAGCGAAATCAAAGAAAGCAAAGGCGAGCAAAACTATGGTGTCAAAGGCTTCTAATCCTAAATTATCAACGAAGGCAACATCACCTGAAGACTGCGCGTTAGATACAATAAATGAAAACATCGTCCATCAAAGATCGCTAACAAAACGGCTTGTGATTGAAATTATAAAGTTGCCCCTTCGGGTATTGTCCACATTGCTAATATTGCTTTCTCTCGTGGAATCAAAACTGACGGGCATTCTTGATAGAATGTAACTCAAAATAGAGGCACGATTCGTTTTTATCCTTGAAAATCCTATTTATCAGTGTTGATTATTTGTCATCAGTGAGAGATCCTTTTCTGATCAATAAATATCGAGCTAAATTCAGATCGACATGAGATCGCGGCCCCCTTCCCCTAGCGCATTGGCAATCACAAGTTCCTTCGATTTCTTTACAGTCAATTTTTGAAAATTAGTGTTGCTCTTACAAGTCAACAGATCTAATTTAGATAAGTAGATCTCTTTAGATCCGTTAGAAAAATCCCACCAATCATGTACTCTTCTACTCGTTGAGGTCAGTTCTAGATGGAGAGAGATTGAACCGGTAGATTTCATCCATACTGCGCTTCAAGCTTGGGTGTAATACATCCGGGAATTCCTCAAAAAGCATCATAACAGTGCCCCAAATCCCAGCGGCTGCCCATGGATACACCTTTGGAAACATGAATCTCTTTGATGAAAACGGCCATACACCCTTTTCGCTGGCCAGTTTGATAGATGCTACTAGAATGCGACTGACCAAGTAGAGAAGCAGCTGATAATTGACTCCACTGTATCTGCCCCAGACAAAATATCCCCCAAATGCTCCCGCAAGAAATGAGTGGTATGGTTGCTCAGGAATACCCGGTGTACTTATCGTATCAACAGAAGAACATTGTTTTCTTAGAATTTGTGGTCCATCAACTTAGCAGTGGCGATTATCACGAAGAAGTTTAGAAATGGTTCTTGGCGCAGATGCCAGTTTTTATCAAGGCCTAGTGATAGAGATGAAATCAAACACATACCTATGAAATATAAAAACTCTTTCATTACATGATGAAGAGAAGTAGACTTTAAAGAGCCCGAGCTTTGTCGTATCTTTTGACTAACGGCTTTGAGAGCGGCCAAAATTAGCTGACAAAGATTTAGTATAAGCGATGCCCTGTCCGGTATAACAAGTAATTACTTCTTCTCACTTTGTATGAAAATGCAAAGGCGGCTAAATTTGATGCGTGTTCTAAAGCCAGCTGATTAATTGAAAATGAGAGAATACCCGAGCGTGGAACTTCAAGGGACCCGGAATTTGTATGTAGAGAACACTAACCTTCGCGATCAAATGAAGCTTTTTTCTAAAAGACAAATTGCTCCCAAATAAAAAAGTCATCACTGGAGGAGATCTTAATAGGTAAGAGAATATGGCATGGCGGATGTGATGAACGTTCATTCACACACCTAAAGCGTGAGGGACACGGATTTTCAGCCCATATCGCCCACCCCCGATCAGACCTGACAGAATAGCGACTACTTCGTCGTATAAAGAATGAGGAGTGAGCATGCTTCGATTGCTGCTCGTTCTCCATATCTAAAACGTTGAGATCATCTCAGCCTGGATGTTTCCTTGTGGTGGTTTCTGGTCTTTTCTGGTGCAGCAGGATTTCGGTCCAACCTCGCGGGGGCTGCTCAGGGTGTACGATAAGTATAATATATTGTACGGTACAATAGTTGTACGGCTATACGGTAGTAACATAAACATGAGGGAGTTGCGGGAAACATTCGATTGAAAGGGAAAGCCCCACAATGAAATCTTGTGTGGAACCAGGAAAGATTTTCATCATTGTTCTATCTCCACTGGAATTATCTGCACCCCATCTTGTTTCTTGTTTATTGAATGTTGAATCTCGGTAGGAACAAACAACAAATCTACCTTGCAGGAAGGACATCACTCTTTTCCAGCCCACATGAACAAAAATCCATTTTTCTGTACGAAGAGGAACAAAGTACATGTTTTTTCTCATTAGGAACAAAGTTTCATCTTTCTATCTTACGGGGAGCACTATTAGACAATGTGATATCAGGAAGAGAGTTTTTTTCATTGAGATTTTGTTCTGGGATTCAGAGTTTGTTCCAGAAGCTTTCTGCTCAGGGAAGAATCTTACTGGGATCTTTGTTCCAAGAACACGAACACGCTCCAATGATACTTGTCAGTTGAACGACGGCAAATTTGTTAGTTGTCAGAGTAGAGGTCACTAACAAATTTTGAAGTCGCAAATGTTGACTTTGTGTGTCCGTGTTTACATTGTAAATTTGTTAGTATCCCATTTGAAATCGCATTTGACTGAATAATTTTTGCCCTCCAAAACGGGTCTTGTGGGAAACATGAGTACACACAGATGTCTCTGGGGGATTATGCAAGCAAGACTTAGTTTGGAAATCAAAATAAGTCAGAGCTCTTGATGCCAAATCCCCCAAACAACAATGTGACTGATCACATTGACATTGGCGACAATGACCCGATGACACATTCATTTGGAAGTTGTCTGAGACAAATAAAGTAACATTTGATTTGATGACACTTTTGCAAATCAATTCAGATCATCCATATTCAATATAATTAGAAAATAATAATGAAGTAATCTTAATCTAAGGTCATAGCAAAACAAAAGGAAAACATTTATTTTAATTATTACAATTGAAAGCTAATCCCTTAATTGTGCAGTTGACAGAAGCATTACTCGGATTGTTTTCAATTTGAGCTTTGATCTGCTCCATTGCTGTACTTAATGCAATCAGAGCAGATCTATTGATGGCCTCCTGATTGAGATCACAATTTCCCTGGGTGATAAGGTGATCATCCATTGACCGATGTCTTCTCACTTGCCTGTCATGTATTCTAGCTTGAATTCGCACTCCTAACAAAGCCGTGGGCGCTGTTGCACCAAATAGTCACATCTCACAAGGGGTGTTTGACATAATGTAGTCATATCATTGCCTCCCTGTCATGCCAGTTGTAGCAATAAATCCATAGAGCTGGCACGCTCAAAAATCTGTGTAGATATATTCCCGTTTGAATCAGATATGTCAGAGTCTCAAACAGGAAGTTCGAAGTTGAAAGAACAGATCACATGCGATGCGGCAAATCATCGTGATGAGATTGAGGCTTTATGGGCGACAAAAGGCAAAAAAGAGGGAAGGACAAAATATAATAGTGGGTAGAAATAGGAGGGGTGACATCCTAACAAAATTTACTAACTAAGACCCAGGTACCAAAATTGACCGCCAATCTAACTGTTCAAAGTAGATAAGTACTCTGACCGGAAAATTGCCCGCCACGAATTTTACACTGAGTAGTTGGGTACCGAAACAACCCATCAAAGAGATAGAAATATTTTGGCCAGAACTTTCCCTCTGTCAAATTACGTGTAGCCAAAAATATTTCCCCAAAAAGAATCGCCAAAAATTAATTCTCCAAATAGAATCGCTAATCTCTAGAAAAGAATACTCATACTTTGACCAAATGCCAGACTGACTTCCTCACAATATACAGGTACCAAAAATTTGGTCACAACTAGGGCTTGTTAGGGAGAAAGCTGCCCGACCCACTGCCAAAAATCCTCTACAGTACTTGGGTACCAATGTCTTGGTCAAAGAGATGTCACCCCTCCTGTAGAAATTGTGGGTGCCAACACAATTATAGAAAATTGCTCTACAGTAGGAGTTCAGTACATCCTACCACTTGCAAGCAATCAAATCTGTTAAGTTGCTAACAAATTTGATCAAATTAACCTTTTTATACTTGTTAGTTGGCTTCAATGGACAGGTGATGTCAGACGGAAAAAGATAAAATGACTAACAAATTTGCTGTCAGTCGCTAACAAGTATCAAAAACATGGAAACTCTACTGAGCTATTTTCGGACAATGTGTTAGGCCAAGTGCTTGGTAATTTGAGATTGCCTAGCAATTGCAAAACACACTTTGCAATTCCTCGTTGATGTTTGCAGTACCTGGGAATTGTAATTCTGCTGGGAATATGTCGAACAATTCTTTGTCCACAGCCGAATTATGTTTGAATAGTGTGAACACGGCGAGGTTGGAGGCATTTGTTGCCAAATTTGGTGCAAAGACGCATCCAACTGACAGTAATTGTAATTGTACTAATCTCTACGTTAATTAATATCTTATTGGGGAGAATAGTGTTCTCTACACAGTTCTCTCCCAGGGGGTTTGTATGACACAATTCCTTGGGAATAGTGTTCAATGATATGAACGAGTACTGTTGCTAAGGAATTGTAAGGGCAAGAACACCAGGAAAACAGTTTGATTGATTCCTAGGAATTTGTAACGACGATGAGATGACATGTGCATTTGCAATTCCTAAGGAATTGATTGCAATTCCTAAGGAATTGTCATTTCTAAGTTCTGTTATAAACGTGTACTGTCAACTACTGTTGAACACAAAAATTGATGCCAAACAGTCACGTCACAGACTACTTTGATGCCGATCCGACATGTCACACTATGGAATTGATGCCAAACCTGTTCTCGAGGAATTGCAATAATGAAAAATGCAAATCCTTGGTAGTGCAAATGTCGACGAGGAATCGCAAAGTGCTTTTGCAATTGCTAGGCAATCTCAAATTACCAAGCCCTTGGCCTAACAAATGGTCATGATAATGTTTCAGCACTGATATTTCATGCACCATAGAACTACTCTTCCAGATCCACCTGAGATATGCTTGACACACATGATGTGAACCATTACTTTTCTGCATCTTTGTGGCGGTGAAACAACACAAAAATTGGCATCCCTCAAGGAAACACACACCTTTTGCAGACTTCCAACTTTGGTCTGATAGAGCCTCTGTTGGGGGTACTCCATAATACAGTACACTGTGCATTCAAGACAGGGAAAAAAACTCAAGATTGGTAGCACCCACTACAAGATTTTATGCAGCACCCAAAAAAGAAGAAAAAACATCAGCTGTTTGGACAGAGTGCTAAGTTTTTTATTGTCTAAGCCTAAGTCTCATATGTCAAAACAGAGCGAGCATAAAGTTTAAAAATCAAAATCTGATATACATGGTAGTATTGCTTGATTCATTTAAATAGGTACATGCATCACTCTATGACATCTGAGTGTAGAATTGTGTGTCATCAATGTGGGCATGACCTGTCAGCAAGAAAGGCAACTTTTGACTATGGAATTAAAATTGCAACTGGAGTCACCAGAAGTCATTAGGAATTTTTCATGGTCCCCAACAGTTCTTCGTAATTCGCCACATGCAGTTGCCACGTGTTGCCAGGATTGTCCCGTCATAGTTTGGTCTTCACTTCAGTTGTCAAAGTATCATCAGCAGTAATCACTTTAGATGTCACACAATATTTGCCATGTCATCACTTATGTTTCTGGTCATCCTTGTCAACACCATGCAGTCCCTTTGTTGCCCTCCACCATAAGCCTAGCTACCTATTTGTTGATCAATGTTATCAATGTTATTGCAATGGTCACAGTGACATCAGATAGGGTACCGTAATTACTGGTGTAGAAGAACCACAAAAGGTAGTCACAAGGTGGTCATGAGTGGCAACAAGGGTCGCCACAAGACTTTCACTGAAAATGTGTGTGTATGTGAGGGTGCTGACTGCTAATATACTGCAAAGGAAGCAAAACCTTAGTTTTGTGAAATTCATTACTTGTATTTTGTAGCATAGTTCTATGATGACAAATGCACTTTTGTAGGAACATGCGATTATACATGAGTACATTCATACATATACTATTTCAATCTTTGCCTTTTCTGGAAGAGACAGAAAGGGAATTCTCATTTGGGGAGACCCCCTGTTGATTCATGCCACTATCTATGGTGCAGGTCTGAGGGATACAGCTATAGTCTGTTTAAATGAATAGGCACAGAAAAGGGAAATTTTGTCACTTAGATTACCACAACATTTTGTTTCAAAGTGGTGTGCAGCAATGATCCTGCACCATCACCCACCCTGCCCTGTCAAGTCAAACTATCTTCCTACCCACAAAAAGTGTACTATGGACAATTGCGTGAATAAGTGACAATGGCAGTGAAAACAACTTTGATCACCATAGCTTAGAACAGCTTCCAAAATATGTTGCCTAATTTTCCCAACACGAGAGAGAGAGAGAGAGAGAGAGAGAGAGAGAGAGAGAGAGAGAGAGAGAGAGAGAGAGAGAGAGAGAGAGAGAGACAGAGAGAGAGAGAGGGAGAGAGAGAGAGAGACAGAGAGAGAGAGAGACAGAGAGAGAGACAGAGAGACAGAGAGACAGAGAGACAGAGAGACAGAGAGACAGAGAGGGAGAGACAGAGAGACAGAGAGAGACAGAGAGACAGAGAGAGACAGAGAGACAGAGAGACAGAGAGAGACAGAGAGAGGAGAGAGAGAGAGAGACAGAGAGAGAGAGA